>MU187524.1:0-30697 GCA_016904865.1 Pissodes strobi | reverse complement strand
CTAATTTTGGGTTAGTTTAGGTTAGTCTTGGGTTAGTTTTGGTTAGCACTTGGTTAGTTCTTGTTGATTGAGCCCCCGTAGCGAGCCAAGAGAGCGGAGGGCCATGCAAAGCCCTAATAATACCTATTAACATTTATATTATAGTCGCCTATACGCCTGTCATAACAAAATTATCTTTATGTTTTCTCTAATTTAATATTTTTGAAAACGGTCCTTTCGAATATTTGTCTTTTCGAAAAACTATCCGTTCGAATAATTATCCATTGGAATAATTGTCCATTCGAAAAACTGTCCTTCGAATAACTGTCTTTCGGAAAACAGTGCTAGATTCGATTGAACGAACCAAAATAACCAAATTTATCAAAATTAATTATAATGTATCGGAACCGGTGTAAATGACTAAAATAAGTAGAGGCTATGTAAAATTAACCGAAAGTTGATTGGTCGACTAACCAAAACTAACTAAATCTTTTAAAATTGGTTATAATGCATCGGAATCTGTAAAATGACTAAAATAAGTTGAGACTAAGTGAAACTAACCGAAAGTTGATTCGATGATTAACGAATTCTATTAAAATTAGTTATCGTAATCGTTTCAAATGACTAAAATAAGTTGATACCAAGTGAAACTAAACGAAAGTTGATTGAACGAATAACCTAAACTACCCAAATCTATTAAAATTGTTTATAACGTATCGGAACCGGTTCAAATAAATAAAATAAGTTGATACTAAATGAAACTAACCGAAAGTTGATTGGATGACTAACTAAAACTAACAAAATCTATAAAAATTGATTATGACGTACGGAACCAGCTCAAATAAGTAAAATAAGTTGAGACAAACTGATACTAACCGAAAGTTGTTTAGACGATTAACCAACACGAGCCAAATCTATTACCTATTGGAACCGACTCGCATGTCTAAATTAAATTGAGACTAAGTGAAACTACCCAAAAGTTGATTCGACGACTAACAAAATCTATTAAAATTAATTATAACGTATCGAAAATGACCGAAATAAGTAAAATAAGTTGAGACTAAGTGATACTAATCGTAATATATTTAGACAACTAGCCAAATCTAATAAAATTGTTTAAAACGAATCGGAACCGACTCAAATGATTATAATCAATGGAGACTAAGTGAAACTAACCGGAAGTTGATTCGACGACTAAAGAAATCTAATGTAACGGCAAAGTAAAATCATACAGCGGTCGTGTTCTATTACTAGCTTTATTTCCACTGACTAACTCTCTGGTCAAAAATCATGATCTAACAAAAACCGTAAATATACGTTTTTACCTCCCGGATCGGGTTACATAAGCTAAACACGCAGTGATACGAATCACCTATACCTTCCAACGAAATTATTAGTTTTCATGTAGACTAAACAAACCAAAATATTATTTACTGAGTGTTATAAGTATAGGTGAACAACAATTTAGAAAAGAATGAAATGATGTTATCACAATATACTTAATACAAATTGTAACTATATTCTATAGCATTATAAGGTCCTTTACACAAGTAGTGCACTATATAAAAATCGGTCTTTCCCATTGGTCGATCCGCATGGCCCACCGCTCGCTTCGCTCGCTACGGGGGCTCAAGAAAAGGAAACTAACCAGGTGCTAACCCAATCTAACCCAAGGCATACCCAAAATCAAGAAAAAAGCTGTTTAGAAACATAATCTTTAAAAAAAATTAAAAGAAAGCAATGGGGTTCGAACCCGCGTTTTCCAGGTGAAACCCAACGATCTAAACCTCTACACCACGAGAGCTCTTGACAGAAATCCATTGCATCACGTAGACATATCGTAATACGAGATGGATCGACCAATAGGAGAGGTCGATTTTTACATAGTGCACTATTTGTGTAAAGGATTTTTAAATGCTATTCTATAAACGAAATTAATACAATGACATAATACATACTAAAACTAAGTATGTAAATAGGGGTTTCCGTTACACTATTAAAAATGATTAGATGTTATCAGAACCGGTTCCAATGACTAAAATAAGTTGAAACTAAGTGAAACTAATCGAAAGTTTATTGGACGGCTAACCAAAACAAGACAAATCAATTAAAATTAATTATAGCGTATCGGAACCGGTTTAAAAGACTAAACTAAGATGAGACTAAGTAAAACTAACCGAAAGTTGATTGGACGACTAATCAAAACTACCCAAATTTATTGAAATTGATTATAACGTATCGGAACCGGCTCAAATAAGTAAAATTAGTTGAGACTAACTGATACTAACCGATAATTGATTAGACGACTAACCAAAACTAGCCAAATCTATTAAAATTGATTATAGTATATCGTAACCGGTTCAAATTACTAAAATAAGTTGAGATTAAGTGAATCTAACCGAACGTTGCTTGAACGACAAACTAAAACTAACCAAATCTATTAATATTGATTATAACGTACCGCAACCAGTTCAAATGACTAAAATAAGTTGAGCTTAAGTGAAACTAACCGAAAGTTGATAGACGACTTACCAAAACTAACTAAATCTATTAAAATTAATTATAACGTATCGGAACCGGTTCAAATGCCTAAAATAAGTTGAGACTAAAAGTAACTAACCGAAAGTTGATTAGAGGACTAACCAAAAATAAAAAAATCAATTAACATTGATTATGACTTATCGGAACCGACTAAAATAAGTAAAATAACTTGAGAGTAAGGGATAGTAACCGAAAGTTCTTTAGACGTTTAACCAACACTAACGAAATCTATTAAAATTGATTAAAACGTATCGGAACCGACTCAAATGACTAAAAAAATAGATTTAGTGTAATTAACCGAAAATTGATTCGACGACTAACCAAACCTATTAACATTGAGTATAACGCATCAGAACCGATTCAAATAAATAAAATACGTTGAAACCAAGCGACCGAAATATGTTTAGACGACTAACCAAAACTAACCAAATTTATTAAAATTGATTTTAACATATCAGAACCGGGTCAGATAAATGCAATAAGATGAGCCTACGTGAAACAACAGAATGTTGATTAGACGACTTACTAAATCTAACTAAATCCATTAAAATTTATTAAAACGTATCGGAACCTGCTCAAATAAGATAAGACTAAGTGAAGCTAACCGAAAGTTGATTGGTAGAGTAACCAAAATTGGCCAAATCTATCAACATTTAATATAGCGTACCGGAACCGGTTCAAAAGACAAAAATAAGATGAGACTAAGTGAAACTCACCGAAAGTTGATTGGACGTCTAACCAAAACTATTAAAATTGATTATAACATATCGGAACCAACTTATATGACTGAAATAAGTTGAGGTTAAGTGAAACTAACCGCGTTAGCTCGGGGATTGAGAGACGAATCGAATGCAAATGTTCTTTTGGTTTCTATAAACACACCCAACGTTATAAATAGTGAAAATGAACATAACTGGAAGTGGCATGTTTTTATGTGGTATATTTTGGTAAACTTAACTTAGATCTGCTAAAAGTCATTATTTGCATTAATTTATTAATTAGTTTTTCACTACAGATTAGTCCTGTTGCATATCGTTAGATCGGGAATTGCGAGAAGAATCGAATGCAAACGATATTTTGTTTTTTACAACCACAATTAACGTTATAAATTATATAAAAAAGAAACTTTAAGTAATATGCATATATGTGGTATAATTTGGTAAACTAAACTTACGTAATCTAATTTTATCTAACCCAAACTAACTCAAACCTATATCAACTATTACTATTAACATAATTATGAGTTTTGTCAGATCTCAAATTTAATAAGCGATGCATTCTGCTTCGGCATTTTCAATGTCAACCGGTTGCATCTTTGTAAAGGGCTTTTATTTATCTTGCTTTAAACTTGATATTTATCTAAATTTTTACTACAAACAAGAAACTTAGTAAAATTCAGACCCGAAACTCAGATAAACATTTGACTCAACTTGGAATTGATGAGAATATGTTTTTGCACAACCGAGACATGGATAATTTTGACATATTCTCAAAATTTGAAAAATAATTCTCTACACCAAGCGCCGCGAGACCAAGACAATATTCAAAAAGCACGTTATCGTTCTTAACTTCAGCCATTTTCAAAACTTCTAATGCATTTACCATTAAAATTGCTCTCTTGTCTCTTCTGTTTGTTAGATGAGATGTTCTGTTGATCTGATTAATGGAATGCAACTATCACAATCTGTTCGGCATTCAATTTGAAACATATCAGCATAGGGAAAAAGTTTTCTCCAAGAATAATAATTAGGAGAGGTCTGGCTTGACACGTAATTGAGCATTATGATATGACTTCTTCAAAAATATCAAGAAGAGCTTTTATACAATAACTTAAAATTCCTTATCTTTCCTGGCAAAATTCAAGGAGTGATTTCAAACAAAAGTAAAAGCCCTATTCTAGCCCGTTATTTAATTCAAGGGACTTTCCAAACGTCACCATCGAATATAACATCAAGTGGACGACATTTTTGATAACACTAAACAATAACCATCACCACGACGACGTCAAAACTAAGGACAATTCTGCTAGTTACTAATATTCCGCTTAATCCTTAATAATCGGCTAAGAGCATAAAGGAGCATTCAAATATTGAGAACCCATAGAGAAATCGTTTTGACCAAGCATACAAGAATTCCTAAAGTTAAATCCTAAACAAGTGTGCAGTAGGGAAATAAATGTTGGAAGAAAACCTGGAGTTGGAAACTGCCGCGAGGAACTCAACGCAATTATAAACTGAAAAGTGTCATTGACCAATACAACAGATGTAAGGAGATGATTAGTCGTGGTAACCATTTCATTTTCGTGAAAGTGTAACACTAAGCGTTAGACCTGTTACTAGTGTATCGACTGACCATTCAAGATAATGACTGGTCGTATTGACAAATCCTCATCCAGATTATATTTAAAATTACAAGCTTTTAAAAATAGATCATTTTTGTTTTCTCTTCAAATATGTTTACCTAACCCGTAATGACTGCTGTGTGTTTAACCCTAATGAAAAAAATATATAACCGTGATCTATCTATATTTTCTTTCATTTCCTTGTTATATGCATGTTATATGCTTGCTTGCTCACATATAAAAAAAATAACAATGGTATAGTTCTGAAATCAGGAATTGTAAGCAAAATTTCCGAATACTAGATTGGTTTTCTAAATTTTAAATAACTTTCGAAACGATATTTTCATCACTGCTATAGCAAACAGAAGGTTAAGTTTCACTAGATGATAACTGTAATATCTGCCATTTTACTTGCTTTACTTTCGGTCTTCTATTTATTACTTTCTTTTAAATTCAGTGTTATTATTAAAACAGCTAGGGCATAGCTTCGGAAAACGGTGAATGCGAACATATTGAGAAAATATAACATTGGTTAGAGTAGTTACAGGATGTAATATACTTGGGTCTTCGGATTTTGGTTTATTGTATATATTTAGATTATCCTAATTTTATCTGTCGAAGGGTCAGAGCATCGACCAATTGGTCGATGGTCAGAGGCTAGTGTGGCAGATGTTGAAGGAACAAAATTCGAAGTGGTATGTCAGATAGCAAAGGTCTGAGAGAATGAGACCCTGTATAAGGGTGAACATTGAACTCAAAGAAAAATACGTTTGCATGTTAATTCGCGTAAGGTTTGGGAAAAGCCTTTTCAATTAGTTAAGGAATAACTTGAATACCAATAAGTTGGGCAGGAGGATTTTCATAAAGTTATCTGCAGCTTGAATATAAAATTTCTTATATTTACTAATCAGTGCTCAGTGGAGAGGCTTTAATATAAATTAATTTATTTATGAGGTGGAAGAGTGAGGAAAGTGATTTAATATTTCTTCCAGATATTTATACCGCTTTGTCTTGGTGAGATATGAGTGTGAAACTACCAAGATTCACTAGGACCGGAGAATTAAAATTATATGATAGTTCTATGGGACTACTCATCATCAAGGCGAAGTGATTGCCACGTGCTTCTCACCTTTTACGATTATAATTCTCCTAGTTTCTGTATAAATAACAAAAGGCAGTCTCCCTCAACTTTTATACAAAAAAGTGTCAAATAACAAAATTAAAAATAAATCTAATGTATTTACTTTTGAGTCTAATATTTCGTTAAATATAAAGGTACTTTAAACTTTTGTGTATACCCTATAAGTAAAAGTTATTGGCAACTAAAGGTATGACTATAGTTAACGTTATCATTCATAATTTTAGATATAGAGTTTTAATTTACTGTAAAACTCACAAAACAAAGGATCCCCAAAACGAGGTCAATCTTGATCAAATGTTGGCATCTTGTTTTTCTTGAGGTCCTAATCAAAAGTGTCCATGGACACAAATGAATCCTAATAATAGTTTTTGAGATACCATTTGTTGGGATTTGGATGAAAATGATTAGCATCAAACACTATTCTTAATAAATAAACTATTGAATACATAAACTGTACATCTAAACGATTTTATACGCAGGGTGTACCGCACGTTATTATTATTATTATTTTTTTTTGAATCGTTGCAATGTTTAGCTCTATTCGACTTTCCAAATCACAGGGTATCTAGTTAAGTTGCCTGCATATAGAAAATATTAGCAAATATTTCTCAAGCAAATATGTTCGTGAAAAACCTGCTTTATGGCACCCAGCCAATGCTATTAATTATTTTATTCAGTATACTGAGAGTTTGTGTTATTTTTTATCCTTTATTAAACAATAAAAATTAAATAAATGTTGTTAAAGGAGTTCAAAATGGCATTTAGTATAATATTTAATTGTTTTTTTTTTGTTTGTGATCTAACAAAAACCGTAAATATACGTTTTTATCTCCCGGATCGGGTTACATAAGCTAAACACGCAGTGATACGAATCACCTATACCTTCCAAAGAAATTATTAGTTTTCATGTAGACTAAACAAACCAAAATATTATTTACTGAGTGTTATAAGTATAGGTGAACAACAATTTAGAAAAGAATGAAATGATGATACAAATTGTAACTATATTCTATAGCATTATAAGGTCCTTTACACAAATAGTGCACTATATAAAAATCGGCCTTTCCCATTGGTCGATCTGCATGGCCCACCACAGTGTGCTCTTCGTCAAGCAATTTCTTTTATTTAAAACGAGCAGCTTGGAAACACTGCGGCTAAAAGAAAGCAAGACCTGTAATTTCTAAAGGAGGGAGGACTCGAATGAAAGCTCTCGATTATGTTTCAATTGCCGCCAAAGTATTTTAGATGAGCTTCGAGTTTATGCTGAAGATCCCGATCCAGCTGTTTTTTGGGAACTTTTTAATCGCCGTCGTAGCTTTTTTTGTGATCAAGAGTCTTTTAGTCGTAATCCTTTAAACGCAAGAGTTGAGGTATTTATAAGAAAATACATTTTTTATCCCTGATGGTTCTAAAATATGTCCCGGCTATTTGAATATTGATCAGCTGGTGGTACTTTTCTTGTACAATGTACAATGGCTTCAGGGATACTAAGAAGCATTATATACTTAAATATTCCGAATTAACTGCTTTTATTTCACAACTTCGAGATATTTTAAAGAGGTTTTAAACATCTGACGATGAACATAATTATACAGATAATGAGATTAAATATTTGACCACATTAGGAATATAACAGTTCAACGATATTTTTGATATTTGTAATAATGTGGTCATATATAACAAAGCAAGAGTTGTAACAAACATTATATCATTTTATGTAAACTTGTACAAGGTATATCCGGTAATTTTTTTAACTGTTATGCTTTCCCACCCAAGTAGATAAACAACAAGTCTACTCATTGAAGAGGTAAAGATCCTCTAGCAACCTTTGTAAATAAAAAATTGGGATATGATCATATGCAACGCAAATAATTTATTAGACACATGTGGCCCCTTTCGCTACTCAATTTTATTATATGAAAATGAACCTCAACTACCAAAAGCTATAGATTTTATTGACGGAACGTATTTAACAATTATTATTCAAATGAATAGAAACTTTCAGGTTCTTAGGAGATTATATACTTGTTACAGAGATACTAATTCTTACGAGGCATTTGAATTTAAGTTGAAATCTAAAATTAATTTCCATAATATTTAGAGATTAAATTCCTAATACCAATATTCATGAGTGTACATCAGGATAACATGTGCATTAATAAACAAGTATCACTCCTGAATAGATACGGAGGAAGTGACAGAAAATTTTACATGAAATGGTATTAGTCAAAACAGGAGATGATATTGCAGTCAAGCCTGAAAAGCGAATGATTACTTTGCAGGCATATAGGTATATGGGAAACTCTAAATGATGTTCAACTTGATTTTCCAATATTACTATGGAAGAATTTTAACATATATAACTTTCGGAGTTTTTCAATTGCGACAAGTTTTATCATACTTTCAAGGCAATAACCGAGAGGGAGGAAGTTATTGTTTTGAATACGATCAACGATTAAGCAAGTCTAATTTGTTACAAATGAGAATTAAATATCGGCAAAAGAATTTTGTAAAGTATCAGCTTTTCTATAATGACGATATAGAAATAAATTTATTATTGGGATAATATTGTTCATGCCTATCTGGTGCCAGAGGAGTTGCAATGTGCTTTCGCGTTGCGAGTGTAGCTTTTAAGCTTCGTTGGCCATTAACCAGTTGTTAATTTTTCAAGTGAAGATATGTTCTAAAATAGAAGAGATATTGTAGCAGCAGATGTTAATGATTTGGTAAATATTGTCCACTAACAGTGATCGGTGCATATTTTAAAGTTCTGAGTTACAATTGCGAATAGAGAATTTTGACTTACTCGCCACTTTAGTTCTCACCGTGTTGTAAGTATTTTTACATTCCATACCGTGATATAAGTATTTTTGCAATTTCCTTTCATCATTGCCCTTTCTGATTTATAGATCTGGCGGTCAGACATATTGGTCTTATGACTGTGTCAAGTAGTTTAGTGTCATGCTTTTTGATTTAAGAAATCTCCTAGAAGCGTGTTTTAAGTTCGCCCCGCGTTTGCCTTTTAGAGGTATGATTAGTTATTCTTGAGATGTCTCCAAGTCAAAATAGCCTTAGTTTCTAGTGGTTAAAGAGCTAAAGTTTTATGTTTTCTTTGTGAATATAATCTTTTTTTTGCCAAGTGCTAGGGCATTTAGTGTCGGGATTCTTTTATTTCATTAATTAAGACCTGACAAGAACTTATCGTTTCATACTGCATCAGCACGCAGCCAAGTTTCCCACATGTCGTAGCATTTACGACTCTCTTATTGAATTCAGGCAAGCAGCATTTACTATCTTCTCCTACATGAGTGGTTGACGGGTCCTCTAAGCATCCCTTCAGGCTGCCGCACTACCTTAAAAATACAATTTCTATGGATAGTCAAACTTTTTACTCATTTATGGTAAAAGTGACAAGGCTTTTGGGCCCTGATTTACTATGAAGTTGATGTTTCTTCGCCGATTGGCACTAATTTCATTTTTCCAACTCTTCTACATCTTAGTGCGAGAAACCCATGATGACACAAATGAGTTTTTTACTAACCCATATCTAGGAGCGGCGATAGCCTGTCGATCAGCTTTGTATGCGCGTGCCCAAGCATAAAGTGTATAATTGTCAAAATGTCAAAATCAAAAACACCATGAGCAGATGATCGAATGTCATTGTCATTAGTTTAAAATTATCCCGATAATTGGTATTGTTGTCAACGCAGCAGAGGCAAGGTCACCAAAAACGGGTACACCAACATAAAAGGTGCAAAAGCTTATTGTCCCATCTCCGTTTATTTTTTTTTCTCTATATCGTGGTCCGACAATGTTAAAATTCATCGTTGGTGTTAACGTCAGACTTCGTTACTCCGTTTTATTTTTTAGTATTGACTTCGTCAGACTTATGACATTTAATTTGCCCGCATCAAACATTGCTTTTTAAAATTTTTGATTCTTCTATGTCACGCTTTTTAGTTTTTGAGATACCCTGTATGATTGACTCTAATTCTAAAAGCGTCCGGAACATTTCTTTATAAAGCAGAAAGTTTATTAAGAATATGGCAAATTATAAACGTTTTTATATGCAGCCAACTTTTAAGTATTTAGGAAAGTCGAATAGAGCTAGAAACGGCAACAATCTTTCAAAATATAGCAGTTTTCTAAAAATAAATAAGCAGTAAAATATTTTAGGGTATAAAATCGTTTTATAAATATTTCAAAAATGATTGGGCTAAAATAGAATGCATATAAAATCATTTAGAATTTAGATCTACAGTTTATGTCTTCAAGCATTTGTTTATTGTAAAAATAGAGTTTCATATTAATCATTTCCGTTCAAACTACAAAAAATATCCTGTATATCAAAAACTAATCATAGCATTTGTGCCTATGGGCACTTTTGATTAGGACATCAATAAAAATATAACAAAATTTCATCTAATTTGACTGGGCATCAAAATCACAAGATGTGCACTGGGTTTTTTGGCAAGGAGAAACTTCCACCTCCATAACAAGGAAATAATAAAATTTAAAGGGCTAGTAATTTTTCCAATGTTTTGTAGTTTTAAATCTAATACCTAAGTGGCGCCTAGACCAAATTACTTGATAGAATTTTAATTTCATGGTTAAAGTTCTTAAAAGGATTTCTTGTCTTAACTTACTCTGTATTTTATTATAATAAACGAAATTTAATAGTCATGCAAAATTTCGAATTTGGAAATATTGTACAGGGTTTTTCCTCATATATTGACACGTCCTCTACAGCCATTATTTGAAGAGTAATCAGAAAGTGGCAAAAAATAGAAAACTTCTAAGATTTTATCTATATTTTTATAATCCGCCTTCAGAAAAATCAATTGACACTCGAAAATGTAAAAAATTTTCATTCAAGTTATTTTTGTAAGTAGAACACCCTGTATATTGATCTACTTTATGAAAGAGCATAATTTTGTGATTTCAAAAATATATAGCTTGTATAGGGTAAGTACAGGCGTTTTTGATATACTATGCATTAAACTTTGCGATAATTTTAACGAGTAAATCACAGTTGCCATATAATTATTTTAACAATTTTTTGACTACTTTTTACAACTGTTCAATATGGCCACCATTTCTATCAATGCAATTTATATAATCAGTTTCAATTTTATTTAAAGTATTCATAATGAACTGACTGTGATTTTCATTTATGTCGTTAATATCACGTCTAATTTTGGCTTGTAGTCCTTGAACAGTTTCGCTTGGAATACACTTTGTCTTTTAAAAATCCCCAGAAAAATGAATCGTGGGGTGTTAAGTCTGGGCTATTCGGTGGCCATCGAAACGGTCGATTACTACGTATTCACATTTCATACCTTTGATTGAGAAAATTTAATACAGGCAAAACGTTGTGGGATGGTGCTCCATCCTGATGCCATATCATGTTATTGTATTGCCTCACTGGTAAGTCTTCAAGTAAATTGTCCACTTCAGTTTGTAACATATTGAGATATCGTTCCCCAGTCAATGCTACATTGTAAAAAATTTGACCTATTATTTTATTATTTAAGATGCCGCTCCAAACATATAAAGAACGTAGCACCTTGAAATTTGATTTCTCTGACATTTCTAGGGTTATCGGTCGCCAAAATCGAAGGTATTTTCCTATTATAAAGGCCTGCAGTATTGAATCCGACCACATTATTTTTTGGAAAAAAGTGTTATCTTTTTCTTTTAATAATAGCATTTCTTGACAAAACATCACACGCCTATAATTTCTGCTGAACTTATCATATACAAGCTATATATTTTTGAAATCACAAAATTATGCTCTATTATAAAGTGGATCAATATACAGGGTGTTCTATTTAGAAAAAATACTTTGATGCAAAATTTTTACATTTTCGAGTGTCAATTGTTTTTTCTGAAAGCGGATTATAAAAATATAGATAAAATCTTAGAAGTTTTGTATTTACCACTTTCTGATCACTCTTCAAATAACAGCTGTAGAGGGGGTGTCAATATATGAGGAAAGCCCCTATACGCATAAGCTCTTAATATAAAACATTTATAGCTTAATACAAGAGATTCAGATTCTTTATGCTGATAGCCTATACGTTTCAACATTGAACACAAAACATTAGATGTATAAATCGAAAAAATAATTTATTCAACAAGAAATAATGTACTTTAAGTCTAGTATACCATAAAACTCAAAGAAAAATAGGTTCTTATATTGATAGGTCTTATCCATTTTGAAATCTTCGATATCATTATATTCATAAATTATTCTCTAAATTTAAGAACCTGGAAGTCTTCAGCGAAGAGCATCATTGTCTTGGCAAGACAACTTTTTCCTACGACTAAGTCAATGCTAATCACTATTATCTGAAAAGAAAATGTTTTAATTCTGCATATTAGAATAGGTACATTAACTTAACAGAAAGAATACAAGCAACTCTGCTGAAAACAGTATTCTTTTACAGGATGTTCTTATTAAATGAAAGAATATTTTTTCATATTGAGATACAGCTCTTTGGTTAAAAACCTTTTTATCATTTTATGTAGACTTGTACAAGGTATATCCGATAATTTTTTTAACTGTTATATTTTCCCACCCAAGTAGATAAACAACAAGTCTACTCATTGAAAAGGTAAAGATACTCTAGCAACCTTTGTAAAGATTAATAAATTATTCTCTAAATTTAAGAACCTGGAAGTCTTCAGCGATAGGGCCGGATTTAGCTATGTGGAGGCCTCTGGGCAGAATTCGTGTGGGAGCCCTACTTTCTACCATTTGAAAAAAAAAACCAAAAAATGTTACTGTAATTTTATAAATAATATGTATTTCAAAACAATACAAATTAAAGAACAGTTATTTGCCCGAATAGAAATTAAAATATGAAAATTAAGAATAGTAAGTTAAATTACTAAGTTTAGTAAGGTGTGATTAAAGTCCTGGCACTTTTCTGGATTTTTTTATTGAAAATGCATTGATTATGTCGGTCATATCTAGTTGCTTTAAGACATCGTGTTCAATGCTCTTTATAGATAGACGATTCAAACGCTCTTGACCCATCATAGACCGAAGTCGATTTTTAATTAACTTGAGCTTTGAGAACGATCTCTCCCCACTGCAGTTAGTTATCATTAGAACTAAATATAGACGAAGTGCCACCTCAACATTTGGAAACGCATCATCCACTTTCTTTTCTTTTAGCAGCCGGTACGTTTGAAGTTCTTTGCTTATATTTGATAAGCCGATTTCCTCCTTGAATGCATTGAAAAATTCAACAAATTGTACTAGTTCGACACCTAGGTTCTCACCTAAGTCATTGTTATACATTCTAACAAGTTTTAGTGAGTGAGCTTCAATTTTATTGGGAGGTAAATTTTCCAAATGATGTAGAAATCCAAAATTAGAATGAATAGCTTCATTTGCGGAAAGCCTCCGACTTAAAGAAGTAGTGAATTGATCTATATAGGAACTAAATGTCTCTGATGGTGTCATTTCAGCCTCTGGAGCCTTTCCATAATCCAGTGGAGTAAGCCGAACATTCCGTTGTCGCTTCCTATGCGTGGAGTAGTCTTTGGTTCTTCGCACTCCGCGTCTCATACATTTCGAAGGTGTCACGTCTTGACTTAATAAATTCTTTAAGTGATGCAAGTGCTGCCACTCCTGAATTAAGGTCAATATTTGGATCTTGAAGAATATGACTTGTGCTGTTTGTTCTTTCTAAAATTTCATCCTAAAAAATTGCAAATATTCCTGTTTCTAGTAGACACATTCGGTTATACAAACCATTTGCATCGCTACGAGTTTTCAATTGATCACCGTCTTCTGAAATTGTGGACAATGTTTCTTTAATTTGATTGTATCCCTTGACTAGTGCTTTAGAAGCATCACTTCTAGATGACCAGCGAGTAGTATTTACTCTTTTAGGAACAATAATATTCTTCCTTCCGTCGGTGTCGCCGCCGTTTAAAGACGCAGATTTCAAACATTCTGTTAACAAGTTGTATCTATATGTGGAGGAAGTAAAAAACACATACAGTTCCTCTAAGAAATCAAAAAATGCTATCGCAGCAGAACAACACTCGGCTGCAGCTTTTGCAACTAAATTTAGAGAGTGGGCGGCACAAGGAATCCACAACGCCAACTTATTATGCTCTATAATTTTAGCCTGAACACCATTGTATTTTCCACTCATAACTGACGCGTTGTCGTACGACTGTCCCCTGCAATTTTTTAAGTCGATATCATGTTCTCCTAGAAATATTATCAGAGCGTTAAATATATCTTCCGCCGTATGTCCTTGATTTGGCAAAAATATGAGAAACCTGTCGACAGGACTGAAACCTTCCATGTAACGGAATATAACAGTTAATTGATCGGTATGTCCTTCATCAGGTGTTGAGTCAAGCGAAACTGAATAATATTTTGATTTCTTGATCCGTGAAAGTATCTCATTTAAAACCCATCAAATGTACAATTTCTTCACATATAGTTGAAGAAAGATAGTTGGTGCGTATGCTTCCAGGATTTGAGTATTTATTAATATGGTGCTTCAAAAATTCATCATATTCAGATAATAACTCCAGTATTCCCAAATAGTTTCCATTTTCGTTCACAATATACTTAATAACACTAATTAGTCCTTGAAGTACCATTTTCCAATAGTTTTTAATTTCTTCGGCCTGTTTTGCTATTTCAGTATCAATACGCCCCAATTCATTTGCACGACAGGCTACTGCCACGACAGCGTTAAGGTGTGCTTTGGATATTTCGTGCTCCATAAGCCTACTTGCATGTTTCCAATCACAAAACCCACTGTCGCTAAAATGAGTACGAACAGTAGATAACAATTTACAAACAAAGCAATATACTCGCCCGTTATAAGGTGAAAAACATAACCATGAACGATGTATTATGTCACCATTGTGCCCCTTCCTTTTAAACATACGTGTCATACACTGCCGAGTTCCTGTATCGCCTGATAGTTTCTGTTTAAATGAACATCGCTTCAGTACCTCCTCGTCGCAATGTTGCAGTTTAGATGTTCCTACTCTAATCCAGTATTCAATATTTGTCACGCTTTCGGGTCATATACCAATATCAAACACGGTGGAATCTGATTCTAGATCGTTCTTTTCTTCTTTTTCTTCACTAATTGTTGTATCAGACTTTAAAATGTTGGATGTTTGACATAATTCCTGATCTTTATATTCTACAAGAATTTCATCGTCGTCATTGTTTTGTTGTCGTGGAGAAGATTTACTTTTACTAGTAGATGTAGAGGTGGAAGCAGTTATTAGAAAATCAGTCATATGCCGTGTTTTTGCAATGACTTCTGCACATCTTCTATTCTTCTCTTGAGCGAGTTCGCTTTTTTGAGCACCGCTTTGATAATTTCGCTTTCCCTTATGTCGATCAATTTTTTCCATATCCTGAAATTAGTTAAGTATAGGTATGCGCGTTGAAAACTTTCTCTTTATGTTTGCAAACCTACTAGGATATTCGGGTCGAGATTATAAGTAAAAATGTATTCATATGATCATATGGCTGGATTTTTAGAAAATTTCGATATCTCGTAAAATTTAAAAGATATCAAAATTTCATTCACACTGTTTTTCCTTATTAAAGTACAGAATAATATGCCGTGTACCAAAAAGATTAAACAAAAATTCTACAAAATCTCAATAGCTTTAAACTGAAGGGAACAGCAATTGTTTTTTCAACCCCTGTAACTGACAACAAATATCAAATTAAAAAAACTAAGCCCCGGAACTCTAAGCACAAATAATTCTCCTTTTATATTTCAAAAATCGCGTGTACCTAGCTATTATGATTATCCAAATATTTGACTTTGAAGGGAAGAATGAAGGTAAAAATTAATCTCGCGCAATTCATTTGCCCAGCAGTTTATTACTATTGATGTACTATATAATACTCAATCTCAAAGCATAGGGAGTTTTGAGTTTATTCAAATTTTCCTACTTTACGGTAGTTTAAAATTAAGTGTCCAACCCCAACCATATATTATGTATTCTAATAAAACATTTCATGTCGAATTGTCATTGTGCTTTAAGAAGAACCCCCAAACCTCAGGTACCAGGTAAATTTAACCCTATTACCATACACGAACCCAACTTGGGTTAGTTTATGCTATTACAAAATTAAAATAAAAACTTACTCTTACTTGTTGTAACAATACGATGTAATAAAACAAACAGGCAAAACAGGCTACTAAATTTGCGGAATTACACTTAATTGACTTAATTCACTTTCTTATTAGTTTTGGTTAGCTATCAGCTCGCGTATTGGTGATTGAATGAACCAATGAACTAATGCATAGATAGGGGGCTAATAATATCTACTCGGTCTCAGTCGGTACAGATTTGAAACATTGCAGCTGCCACTGCGCCCGGCGGTTTCGCAGAACTCACGGAACTCGTCCATGGAGGTGGTATCACTGCAGTTGTAATCAGTGGCGCAGTGCCCAGTTAATAATAAATTAATATATAATATGTTTTAATTCTAATTCTAATTTTTTGCATACAATAAAAATATAATTCTCTTAATGTGCGGATTACTTTTTTACGTGTCGGGGCCCTCTTTTGTGGGGGCCCCGGGCAGCTGCCCAGCCTGCCCCCCCTTAAATCCGGCCCTAGCATCATTGTCTTGGCAAGACAACTTTTTCCTACGACTAAGTCAATGTTAATCACTATTATCTGAAAAGAAAATGTTTTAATTCTGAATATTAGAATAGGTACATTAACTTAACAGAAGGAATGCAAGCAACTCTGCTGAAAACAGTATTCTTTTACAGGATGTGCTTATTAAATGATAGAATCTTTTTTCATATTGAGATACAGCTCTTTGGTTAAAAACCTTTTTTTTACAGTATGAGAAATGAAACTATTTTCTCTTATTTAAAGAATATAGTGAATATACTATTCTCGATTCCCTCAAAATGCCATATAAGCATATTCAGTTCATTTTATTTCCTTAACATAGCTGGCATAAACCGATATCGGAAATGTAATATCGAGTGAAAATATCCAGCTTTCAGATAAGAAAACAATAGTATGCTGAGGCATGAATAAATATATTCAAAATCAAGGCACGATGCTTTTTGAACGCTGACGATATTTAATATATGAATTTAACCAAATCGCTCTCGTAATATCTTAGGGAGCCAGGGAATAAAATGGATTATGACAGTTCTTATATTTCTAAATCTCTTGGAAAATAATTGTAAATCAATTCTAATAAATCACTAGTTTTCGCATTTTGTAATAATTCCAAATTAGTAGAGAAGGCTTACATAATTTATTCACTTGATGCCCCACTGTTGTAATTATCAATATAACTAAAATATAAAATATGCTATAACGTTTTGTAAAATGGTTTTCAGCGCAAAAGGAAAACTCTTCAAGGAACTTATATTTGATATAAGGAAATTGCATAAGTAATTTTCCTTCTTAATTGTGTTCCACTGTGTAATTTATCCTATAATTTATTTGCATGTTTATATCTGCAGTCCTCATTTCTCGGCCCTATACTAACTTCAACTATTTAAGGTTTATTTAGCAATCTCAACTTAAAAAAATAATATCTAATCCATCACGTTATTTATTTGCAAACGTCTATTTTGGGCTCATTTATTCGTAGGCATCCTTTACAGTCCGCCGGCACTATGCTATATTAGCCGCCCCTGATTTTTGGGTTAACATCACTTCCACTTTATCTACGGTCCAGCGGATTTATTACAAGTCTGGTAGTGCAGTGGTCAGATCAGGGATCGTAGATCTCACGATTTATCGTGAGATCTCACGAATCTGGAATCAATCTCACGAACTAACGATAAATTAATAAAATCTCACGATATTTTTAAATTTCACATCACTCTTTAAAGAACCAAAACAAATATTGTACCTATATCGATATCAATTATTGTCGTCTTGCATCTCGTTCGTACTTGAGTTCTTGCGATAGACCGGATAGGATAGGATAGGCGATATATTTTATATTTTACATTTGTCCCGGCTATGTTTGTTTACAGTACGGGGGGTTTTCAGAGATCGACGGTCCACGGATCCGACTTTACTTTCACGTTTCCGTTTCCAGCTATTTAGCTAGGTATAGCAAGTAACGGTTAGTGGCTTGATAGATACTTGAGAGATAGTTCTCACGAAAAATTTAGTAAAGCATAGTGGAAAATGTTACGATTTTTAAATTGATTCCGATTTATTTAAAAAATATATCAGCCAAGTGCTTTATGGAAACCCAACAGTTGACCCTGGTTCAGAGTCTGATTCGGAAACTGACTAATATATTCCTAATAACCTTAACCAAAGTCTACAGAACACTTTGCCTTAAGCAAATAAGTAATAGGTATAGTTGCCCAGTTTTTGTATGCTTTTATTTTATAGGTAAATAGGAATATTGTTAAGCTTTTTAAATTAAAACCTATGAAAGGAATAGAAAGTTAATGTCATAAAATAAACTTTTCTATTTCGTCCAATAAATACGTTAAAAATCTCGAGTTTTATTTAACTTGTGGGAAAAATACGTGATCTCACGATTTCTCACGATTTTTTCGTGGCCAATCTCACGAAGCTAACTTCATGCGATCTACGATCACTGGGTCAGATTGTCTGTTTGGGATACGCACGGTCCGCGTTCAGTTTCCGTCGTCGGTCGTAAGACACTTTTTTTTAAGGTTATGTTTGTTTATTTTTCTAAATTTGGGTGAGTTTGAGACAATTTTCTATGGGCTATGCGTGAAGAGTTAACGGTACTCTAAAGTAACGTTAATCCACCATTTAGAAGTGGTTAATATAGCCCAGTGCCATAGGGCTGTAAAGGATAGTATTTTTCGTAATCATATATGCTCTATAGGTAGTAAGTTTGTGGCAGCTTTTAAACTATATCTCTACTTACTACAAGATACACTTTAATAAAGCAGCGCACAATGTACAAGATACACTTTAATATTGGCAGTGAATTTTGATTGCAATATGCGCCAAATAATTTAGTACATGTCCGCAAATCTTAGTATGATCTAATATTTCTGATAATTTAAAATACCCTAAAAAAGATAATTGTGAGTTCGAATGCAATGTACACAAAAACGCAAATCTTTTTAAAAACCAAATCCAAAAGATGAAATAATCAAAATACAATAAAAAGTACTTCTATAAATGATTTTTGTGGGCATCTCGCAATTACAAGCTGAAATTTTCACAGAATGAAGTCTTTTCTGTATTAATTCAAAATCCGAAGGTAATAAAAAATCATAACGGGCAAAAGGGCAGTATACCTAAAAATCGAGATTATTATATGAACGTGTAGGATTTTAAATTATGAATGTTTTCATATATAATTCATCTACATTTTTGTACGAATTATATTTTTTATCATTGCTTGAAATATGCAGATTACATTGGCCCTTACGGCAAAATAAATCAAAAAATGTAAATATCTCCCTTCGAACCTGGGCAAAATCTGATTGAAATATACTCATTTTTGTATTCACCTCATTCTCTCCGAAATGAAAGCTCAATTCAAAAATTTTTATTCTTGCAAAAAGTTTGCCTTATGCATGAATAATTTTTGTTCTCAAATAGTAATGGAAAAATAAAATTAAATTTAAAAAAGTAATTTTCTTCAAGCAGCGACCGGACGATCTCTCGCTTCCCGAGTACTCTCATATCTCACTTTTCTTCATAGCTTCCTCTCTCTCTTCATAGCTTCCGCACTCTCATAAAAAGAATTTCAAGTTCGCAACTATAGTGGGAGACATAGGAATGTAGGCTTTCACGGCCGGAGTTATAAATACAAGTGTTTTCCGGGCTGTTAGGCCGTGGTCTAATGGAAATTCTTCCAGAGCTTTCGGCTGCAACTGCGGCAGCCATCCTCAGTGGCGTCTTGGGCGAAGTGTTCTCGTCTGCGTCCGTTGAGGTACTGATGTGTCCAACTGGAATCGCGCCGTACTCATAGGCAACGGGCGGACGGAGGACTGAACGGTCTCCCTGTTTGTGGTAGCGAACGGACTGACTGACTAAGCATTTATTTTATATTGTACATTTTTAAAGTGTCCTACTTCATAGTTACATATTAAGTCATATACATTATTGTATTTAAGCTCGCTCTGAGCCACACAACCTTGCACATAACAGACCCTCATCCAAGGGTTGGCCGATGTTCTGGCCCTACGACTATGTTTGGTAACCTTCGAGATGGCTAGTATTCCTTGGGGAACGTACCCCTTCAATAGCGCTTTCAGTGTTACACTTACGTTAGTACACGGTATCAGATTTACTGTATTTAAATTTGCTTGGTGGAAACGTGGAGAAAATTATGCAAAAACTCCACTTCACGTTTCTTTGGTTACTCTTTCATCCCTCATCATTCACTCGCTCATTCATTCTATATATACATTTAGCGGGTTTTGCAGCTATTGGCAGCACCCTGGTGAGGTGTATTATGTCATGCAACTGTGAATCGTAATCCACAATTCGCTACAGGGTATAGGGAACGCAGCGCACTGTTGCGTGCGTGGAATGACTGTATCTGAGCCGGGTTGCCCGTCTTATATGTGGAGGCGGCGGCCAGTGACTACATCCGGCCGGCTCCGCCCACTGCCACTTGTGGGCGGAGTCCGCCAGATATACCCGAGCTGGGCCACTGCTTGTGACTGGAGGCACGTTTCTGTGCTCCTAATACTTGATTCTGAGAAGTGGAGGTTTAGGGTGGCTGAGGGGTGTTTTTATCCCTCGGGAATATGTTGTATGTATTTAGATGTTTTATTTACATATTTACAGTTAAATTTTATCATTTTATGACATTACTTTATACAGATATATACAGTTATGTACAGGAATTATATGTTCTTCCCGGTTTATGGGGGCCTAGGTAAGAAATAGAGCGATGTGCCCTTATGGATTGGACCGTGGATTGAGCGGTGTCCTTGATCATATCGCTCATCGGCTATGTGGGCTGTTTCAGGTGAGCCGCGCACCCCTGTATCATAGAATTTGCATGCCAGGCGGTCTATGTGCTCCCGAATATATTCGATGCCCGCCCAGTCATGCAAATCCTGTATTCTAGTTCGCCATCTTGCTGAAAAGACGGCTTTCAAATGTCTGTTTTGTATAACCTGCACTGTGTTTAGAGGTCTTTTGGCAACAGAGCACCATACCGGTGCCCCGTATAGCAGGGTTGGTCTGGTTATGGCTTTATACAGGATTAGTTTATTCCCTGGACTAAGCGGGGAGTTACGTCTTATTAGTGTTCCCAGTGTGTCGATTATGATTTTGTTTTTGACCTTGATATGCGCCATATGATCGTGGAATCTTAATCCTTTATCCAGAACTATGCCTAGATATTTTACCTTATTTTTGGCAGTTATTTCTGCATCCAGGATGCGCATTGGCTGCGCTTCGTTTTGTGTTCGCTTCCTGGTGAAGATTCCCAACTCTGTCTTTCCTGCGTTAATTCTGATTTTCCATTTCTCATAGTACTCTAGGATAGACTGCATATACCGGCTCAGATTTTCAACAGCGGTCTGCGCGTGAGGGGCACTAGTGTATATAATGGTATCGTCTGCATAGAAGGCTGCAGACGAGTCCGGGAGGGTGGGAAAGTCGGAGATATAATAGCTGAAAAGCTGCGGGGACAGTACCGTTCCTTGCGGGACACCGCACAAGAATGGCCTTGCCGAAGATACGGCATTTCCCACCTTAACCGAGAAGGTGCGTCCGGCAAGGTATGACCCGACTAGCGCTGCCAAGTGTAGCGGGTACTCATACTCCACGTAGAGCTTGTGCAGCAAACCGTCGTGCCACACCCTGTCGAAAGCTCTCTCAATGTCGAGGAGAAGCAGGGCTGTGCAATGCCGGTTATTGAAGCCGGTGAAAATGTCTTGTACGACTTTCGCAGCCAGCATGCAAGTATTATGCCCGCTGCGGAAGCCATACTGCTCCTTAGGGAGAATACCGAGCTTCTCGGCCGCCCCACTAAGCCTCGACAGTAAGAGCTTCTCGGTCACTTTTCCAAGCGTGCTAAGGAGGGAAATAGGTCGATATGACGTAGTCAGGGATGGATCTTTCCCTGGTTTAGGAAACAGTACTACCCTCGCTGTCTTCCAGGGGGATGGGAAGTGCTGTAGGCGAATTGTGGCGTTTACGATATGCATTAATTGTACAATGGTTTTTCTGGGAAGGTTTTTCAGGAGGAGGTAAGGAATATTATCAACTCCCGGAGCCTTGTTCTTCGGTAGGCGGCTCAGAACTTTTGAGATCTCTCCCGGTGTTACGCTCAATTTACGCATTACTAGGGGTGGGATTGGGTACGTTTGACCACTGAACAATCGAACTCCCTCCGTGATCTCCCTGTGCAATGGCTCGGTATCTGGGGCTGATCTATGAATCTCTTCGAGGGAATCCGCAAAAGCCTCCGCCTTCTCCTGGTCTTCCAGGATATCACGGCCTCGACATTTTAATGCCGGGATTTGAGGGGGGGGTTTGCGGACTCTTCTCGCGAGCTTCCATAGGCTCCCGTCCTCCGTGCCTAGTTCATTCACGAAGGTCATCCATTTTGCAGTTCTGTGTTCACGTATGCGCACTTTTATTTGCTCTGTGATCTCACGCACCCGTTGTCCCTCGTTAGCGTTCCTAGTCCTTTGCCACCTACGTCGCAACCGATTTCGGAAGTTGATAAGGTCAAGGATTTCATCAGGAAGAGTTTCCACGTATGGTCTCTTCCTGACTACCGGACAGATTTCGTCACGGACGCGCTGGATATTTGTGGTTAGCATATCAACTTCGGTCTCTAATTCCCGGACAGTATCGATCTGCCGGGGGACAACTGTGACTTCGTTTAACCTCTCTCGGTACATCCTCCAGTCGACATTTTTGTATATAACTGTTGTTACATAGGCTATCGGCCGCCTGTTGGACCTTAATGCCTGCAGGCTTATGCCGACTGGTAAATGATCCGAGTTGAGGTTGTCTATCACCTTAAGTGGGCTTAGCCCAGTCATCCCTCGGGAAATCGCAATGTCCAGGTAAGAAGATCTAAAGTTTTCCGCTGTGGGGTGGTAAGTTGGCGCGTTAGGTCTATGATATAGGATATCCGGATTGTTTTCGATAAGCGAATATAGCGTTCTGCCCTTTTGGTCTGTCCTAGTGTCGCCAAAGTTAACATGGTGGACGTTAAAATCGCCAATTAGGAGTGATTTGTACCCTGGGGTTAAAAAGGCTTTAAAGTCTCTTTCTGTTAATCGCCGGTTCGGAGGAGCATATCCCCCCCCAATACACAGACCACCGCTCAGCTCGAGGGCCACGCATTCAATGACTGTATTTATATGCGTGCGCCTTTTATATGCGATCGATCTGTGTACTAGGCAGGCTACCCCCCCCCCGACCGTCCGGTCTATCCGCTCTTTCAACGCTATAATTACGAAATTTCAGTTTATATTCGCGGCTTAATTTCGTTTCGTTTAGGAAAACAATCTGGGGAGAGGATTTGTACAAGAAATTACGGAATTCCCCAAGCTTAAGCTTAAGGCCATTACAGTTCCATGACACGATATCATACATTTATAACAGTTTAATATATATACATTATTAATTTGAAATACAACTAAATGTTGTACTTCGCGAATTCTATTGTAAAAAATCTGATTGAACATTGCATTAATTGCTGCTTATCGCCATTGCACGCTCTTAGCATTGACGCATATTCGTCCAAGGCGAAAAACAGCTCTTCCAGGTTTATGAGAGAATTAATTTCGTTTACTACATTCGCAAGTCTAGTAACACTGAAAGCGATATTATTAGAATTGCCATCTTGATGGTTACTTACATTTTTATCGCGCCTATTTTCCGCGGGTACAGGTTGAGTGGCTCTTGGCTTCAGAGTGTTGGGGAATTCCTTATCGTATCGGCTCTCGTCTGGTGGTTGGGTCGGTCTGTCTCGTACTCTTGTATTTCTACCCCGGCCTCCGTCTTCGCCTTCTTGCCTCCGCCAGGCCGGCTTGGCAGGCAAGGGAGCATCGGTATATTGGTTCTTCGCTTGTTTTGTCTGTTTTTCCGTGTTGTTTTTCGTCTGATTTGATTTATAAAGGTATACAGGGCAATCTTGGCTAATTGCCCTGTGATCCCCTCCGCAGTTGGCACACTTTGGCGGCGTATCAGGATTACAAGCTGTAATTTCATGCGGGCCCGCACAGCGGCTACATTTAACGGCTTTTTTACAATATGTAGCCGAGTGCCCATGTGTCTGGCATCTTTTGCATTGCATAATGATCCGGTCGTTCTTTCTGTACTCCCAGGAGACCCTGATATTCATGAGTACCCGTACTTCCTTTTGCAGTCTCTTAAGTGTCACTGTGGAAGGTACGACTACTAAATACAATGGGTCGCGAGTCTTCTTCATAAGGAATATGTTTTTGGTCTCTATATTAAAGGTGTCTGTCATCTCGTTCTTAATGTCGTTTAACGCTATGTCGCCATCCAGCCCTCTCAGTACATAGGCTCTAGTTTTACTCTGCCTATCGGAGTATGAGTGATACTCGAGCTCACTATCGTCTAAGGCTTTCTTTACCGTAAGCCAGTCTCTTTCGGTTTCCGTATAAATCACGGTGGAATTCCGAGTGTATTTGATGTTGTATTTGATGATTCTCATAGCTTTGAATTCTTCAATCATCTTAGCATGATTGTTGAATTTCCCCTGCATTACAATCGGGGGCGGCGGTGGGGGCGGCTTAGCTGGGGGCGGTTGCTTGGGGTTGGTTGGTGCTTTCTTTTTAGGCGCTCTCTTTGTTGTCTTCCTTGTGCCAACTTGCGTCGAGGTCTCGCTGTTCGTTTCATCGTCTATGTCACTTAGGGGCTCAAACGAGTTGCTTAGGGGGATGGGGGGGGGGACCTCCCATGTCTAATTTTACTATCCTGACATTATTTTTCAGGGGTAGTGTCCTGTAGGGCACTTTAAAAGGCGTTTTGTCCTCATCATGTATTAGGAGTGCAGAAGCGCTATCCTGCTCTTTAGCGTAGTCGCTCCGAAAACTCTCTTCAGTGTTTTTGCTTTGTTCGGTCGTTGTTATTGCCGCTTTTTGCCCTGTTTTTTGTTTGTTGACATGTTCAGTGGTAGCGAACGGTTTTGACGGGGGACTCTTGATTTGATCGCGTATCATACAAGACTAGTTGGAGTTCCTAGCGTATTGAGCTCTGCGGATTTTATAATCACGATCGCCCGATCCTTATTATATTGCATAGGACTGCTTCTTACCGCACAGGTAATTAGTAAAGGCCATAATAAGCTAAGTGCTAACGTTTTTCTAGTCGCCGGGGACGTAACCCCGGCAACTGCCCCCGTCATGGGCGACCAAACGGAAGATGACGATACGCTTTCGAACATTTCCATGGAATCGCTCCCCGAGAGAAAGCTTTCAGACGTGTCAATACGTAAAATGGTCAATAAATGTAGTAGTTACGCCGAAGTTTGTGTACAATGCCGCCTTGACTCTGAAAAACTCCGCAACATTAGCGAGTTATCACATAGCGATGCCTGCAAGTTAACATCGAAAATCAGGCAACACTTTCGAGAAACCCACCCTATGGGCATTAAAAAGCCCAACGTAAGTTCCAAAATAGACACCGGAAAAAAAAAGGCTAGTCCGACTAGTTGCCATGGCCCAGAGCATACAAAAAAACCCAAGGTGACCTCTAACGATCGCCAACCTAAGCAAAAAACCCCGGAGAGTACCTTGGCGAACGAGCAGTCCCTGTTGGTTGAAAAACACCCTGAATACTCACAAATAATGGCACCACCACCCCCGCCACCTCCTGCGACCCTGTTACCTCCCAAAGAGAAGGATGCCTTTAAGACACCCTTCAAGCAGCTCCCGTTTAGGAGGAACTTTAAAATAGTTACCCTCGAGATGGGGCAACCCCCAATAGCGACCTCGAACCAATTTCAACCCCTAGAGGACGCAAACACCGAAGACGATGATGCCATAAGCGTAGCGTCTACTACAGCATCCACTGGAGTAAAACGCAAAGCAACAACAAGTAGAAATAAACCAACCCCCAAAGCAAAACTACAACCCTCGCCACCCGTGGTCATTAAAGGACGCCCCGCGGACCACAAACAGTTAAGAGAAGACCTAAAAGACATGCATATAACAAAATACCAACTGAAATATACGAAGAACTCGGTTATCATATACTGTAATTCGGCTAATGACCTTCATACGCTAAAGCGCGCGCTCGACATAGAAAAAACGGAATACCATTCCTATGCCGAAGCGCAAGAAAAAACCAGGGCCTTCGTCCTGCGAGGCCTAGATGGCGATATACAGCCCCAGGAGATAGCGGAAGCGTTAAGGGATGAATACAGCATCATTCCGAAAAACATATACACTATGAGGAAAACCAGAACGCCCATGTACCTAATAATAATGGGAACAGACTATACGGTTCGTAGATTGAACAATGAAGTACGAACGTTAATGTGCGTAAGGATAGCTTGGGAAGCAAGGCGCACAGGAAAACCTGTGCTTCAATGTAAAAACTGCCAGCAGTTTGGACATGCTAAGTCCTACTGCAACCGGAGAAAAGCATGTAGCAAATGCGCCGGTGGTCACGACATCACGCAATGCACATGCGATTTTATAAAGTGTGTAAATTGTGGCGGCCCGCACCGTTCGATAGACGAGTCATGTCCGGTCTATATCTATAAACTTGGGATAATTGAGACAATTGCAGCCAAAAGCAAGCCAAAACAGCAGCAGAGGTTCAAACCTGCGCCACCCCCAGCAAACCCCGCTTGGAGACAGCCACCCGGAAGGACTGTAGCTGACGGCCCACGGGGCCAAGGCATAAACAATTGCCAACGAGAGGAAGATTTCCAAGAACAATTTCCGCCTCTTAGAACTAGAAATACTCAACCGAACGCCGAGACTCGCCAGAATTCAAATAAAAATGTACAGGTTAGTGGTACTGCCCGCAGCTTGAACATAAATAGCAATAACTCTAATATCTCTAACATTATGTCAAACTTAAATAATGTCGTTAATAAAATTAACAATTTAGTTAACCTAGAGCAACTATTCATGGCTCTAGAACATTACTCTAGCATGCTAGAAGCATGCCGTGGGAACAAGGCTGAAATATTACAGGCCTCCCTACGATTCTTTTCGCACGAATACGCCAACTTCGACATATAATGTTAATAGTCGCAAGTTGGAATTGTAACAGCATTAGGTCTAAAATGGGCGAGTTTCGTAACTTTATGCATACTACCCACTTCCAAATTGTTTTTCTCAATGAAACGAATTTAGCTCCGAATTTTACTTTTAAGATTCGGGGCTATAATATCGAGCGATTTGATAGGCCCGATCGAGCCGGAGGAGGCGTGGCATGTCTCATACACAAAACCATCCGATATCGGCGCGTATATAACGTGCGCACCGCTATTGAGAACGTCAGTATTGAACTGGAAAGCGGACTGCGTGTATGTGGCTGCTACATACCTCCGGCTCTCCGCCTCACGGAAAACGATATCCTTGCATTAGTACCGCAAAATAGAGTATCCCTGCTGATAGGGGACTTGAATGCCACGCACGCCGACTGGGGCGGCGTAACTAACAGCAGGGGTAGATTACTTAAGGGGGTGATCGAAAACTGTTTGGAAATGTCCTTGCACCGAACGCCAAATCCTACATATCTCCGTAACGACTCGTTCCTGGATGTAGCTATCACCCGGGGAGCGATAAGAGCAACCCAGTTACAAGAGCTGAATACCTTAAACTCGGACCATCTTCCAATCAAAATTGGCCTGTACCATAGGGTCCCTATGGCAAGTGACACCGTCATTTCGTACAGGAATGTTGATTGGAGGGTGTTCAGAGCGAGGTTAAACGAGGTAACCGTCGTACCAGGGCAGATAGAAACAATCCAGGAGCTTGAGAACGAAGTCCAAGCACTAACGACTAATATCCAGCGCATCCGTGATGCCATGTGTCCTAGGATTACCATCCATCCTAGGACAGAATCCCTCCCTGAACCAATCCTTGAACTGATATCATACAGAAACCGCTTTCGCAGAAGATGGCAAAGAAACCGGACACAAGTGGGATCCGCTCAAATCAATGCACTGACGGAGGAGATTAGGACTAAGATCCGCGATCATCGCAGCCAAACCTGGCTAGAATATATAAATAAGGTTAGTAGGAATGACGGCTCGCTGTGGAGGCTTGCCAGACGAGTACGCGGAGGTAGTACGCGGATTCCTGTGATTAGGCACCGTGGCATTGACGCGGTGGATGATCTGGGAAAAGCGGAGGCCTTCGCTGATTATCTGGAGGGCGTCTACAGCGAGGCGCCGGACACCCTACCTAGCCAAACACTCTACAGTAACACGGTACGAGAGTTCGAGTCACGCAAGTATCCTATCCCTCCGTCAGTGTTTGAAAAGTTGAGAGTCACGCCGGCGGAAATCCGCAAAGCACTTTGTCATCTTCCAAGAAACAAGGCACCCGGCCCGGATGAAATTCCGAACATAATCTTAAAAAATCTACCTAGAAAATCATTGATCCATTTTATGCATATAGTTAACGCGGTAATCAAGCTGCAACATTTCCCAACCCCCTGGAAAGCAGCGTGCGTAATACATTTCCCAAAGCCGGGCAAAGACCTAGCATTGCCCTCATCTTACCGACCGATCTCGCTGCTGAATACCCTCGGGAAGGTGGCTGAAAGGCTAATCTTGCCGAGGATCAGCAGGGAGGTCGAGCGGCTAAACGTACTGCCACCGGAGCAATTCGGTTTTCGCGGTCGGCATGGCACCGTCATGCTGGCCGCGAAGATCGCCTCTGATATCTACCAAGGCTTTAATAATCGACAGACTACTGCTTTACTGCTACTGGATATTGAGAAGGCGTTCGACAGGGTGTGGCATTCAGGGCTACTCTACAAACTTCTAGCGAAGTACAACTTTCCACTTCACGTTGTATCCCTGATTGCATCATACCTTGCCGGACGCACTTACAGTACCAGAGTAGAGAAGCGCGCTTCTGCGAGCAGAAGACTGCTGGCAGGTGTGCCGCAAGGCACGGTATTGTCGCCGCTGCTATTCAATCTTTATATAGCAGATATCCCGTCACATCCTAGAACCAGCAAAGCCCTATTTGCTGATGATACGGCAATCTATTCCCTAGATCCCAAAGCGGAGGTGGCAAAGTCGAACTTAGGCGAACACATAGGCCTATTGTTGCCATATTATAAACAGTGGAAAATTTCGCTTAATACAAATAAAACAGAACTTATAATCATTACTCGCAAGAGGAAAGACACAGAAATAACTCCACTAGTACTAGACAACACGCCTATATTGCCAAAATCACAAGTAAAATATCTCGGACTGATTCTCGATACTAAGCTAAACTTTAGCAAACATATTGCATCAATTTCTAATAAAAACGCAATGATAAAAAAGAGCCTCAGCTTGTTGGTAGCAGGCAGGTTTTCCTGAGTCCTGCCAATAAGCTGATTCTCTATAAATCAGTCATAAGGCCCGCATTAATGTACGGTGCACCGGTGTGGTGTTCGGCGGCGAGAACACACAAGCGCAAGTTACAAGTACTGCAAAACAACTACCTAAGGGCAGCGTTCTCGCTAACGCTGAGAGATCGCGTACGAATCGAGGACCTGCATGCGTGGGCTAGAGTCGAAAATGTCGAGGAGTACATCGACAACCACGCATGCAGGTTCTATGAACAGCAGATCAAAGGTTCACCCCTAACTGCAAACATCGCAGATACGCGTTACAACCCCGAACATTACACCGCGCACGGCACAATCTATCGAGACATTACTACTTACTTTAAGCAACTGAGACCACCGTAGTTTAATAAAAGCATACCGAGAATCAGTAATAAAATGCCTTCATTTTTCCTATTAAATTACCATAACTTAACATGTAAATCAAATTAAATGAAAAAATGAAAAAATCAAAAGTATCAGGACAGCAGAAGCACAAGCCCTCATCGACTAGTGCTGCTCTGCTGCCTGGTGGGCCGGCTCACCGTGTTCGGACACGGGGGCGTGGCTTGTTAAGGAACCTGCTCGCAATATAAATACGCAGCAGCAACCACGTTAGCATACATGACTACTAGCCACCGAAGCATCCGTGTCTCCGCAGCTTGACCCGTGGGACTCGACCATCGCGCTTAATGCTGTTGCACTCTACCGGAATAGGCCTATAAAGTCCTTTAAACATTGTATATATTGTATATAGTACGTTATCCTTAGTCTTTGTTGTACATATTGTGGCGTCATTTTAACATTCTGCACTCCCGCTCCTTGAGAGCATTGAAGCAAGGTTTTTTATGTCTTTTCCTTGCATAATATCATGTTAATATTGTACAAAATTGCAAACAGTACTATCATATTCATAAAGCTACGGCCAATAAATTCCCATAGCGATTTTGAAGGGTGTTCCCAGGGAAAGTTCAAGCTGCCTGCAATTCCACAACCCCTAGTCGTAAGTTAGGTAGAAGAGCAACCCCCTAAGGGTGCCCCATCTGTGGGCCACGTTGTAGATGAAACTACAATAGGCGAAACCACAGCTAGTAGATCTAGGCAAACTAACGCTAGGCAACGTGTATCATAAATTGTTATTATGAAATAAATATACAAGTTCAAGTTCAAGGTTTTGACGG
>MU187523.1:49753-73291 GCA_016904865.1 Pissodes strobi | reverse complement strand
TTTAAATAAAAAACGAAAACTCATCCTGTATAAACTAAAAACTTATGTAGTACAACTCTATAAGCGTAAAGACGACCTTATGGTTTCTGTAGCCAATGAAGTAGTAATAGCATTTACTTTTTGAAGTACATTTCAAATGAACATTATCATGACCATGTTAGTTATTTGGTATGCAATGTTCTTAAACTTAAAAGATTCGTATCTCAAAAAGAAGACATAACAGGTTCACAAACTTACTTTTAGTATTTTAAACAGATTCAAACAATCATGTTATGAAGTAAAAAAAAGATGTTGTGGTCTTATATGTATCGTAAACGCAAGTGTCAAAATTTCGATATTTTTGCCTAGCCCCCGTATACTAACTGCGAACTAAATTACGTACGAAATTACTTTTTAACATATAGACTCCATCTAGTTAAACTAAACAACATCTTATAATTATCTTAGTCTATATAGGAATACGTTTTTTTAATGTGAACTCACCCTTGTTTAGCATTTTTCTGGATTTTAAAAGCTCATATCTCGGAAACTAGTTATACAAATCGATTTAAACTTCCACTTTTTTTTTAACTTTATTAGAGACTAAAACATACCAAAAAATTATCAAATCTAGATCCAAATTACTCGAGGTTCCATGCGGGGTCCTGTGAATTTTATGCTATTTAATCTACTCTTAATAGTGTGAAAATATTGTCTTATGAAATCCAGATATACAATATACATATATCATTATAAACAATCGGAGAAAAAATTATATGTTCAACTTAGCAGCAAAGTAGATTGACTGCCTTAGCTGAATTCCTAGCTTCGCTACGCTCGGCTATGAACTATCAGCCGCGGCAGTCAATCTACTACTTTGCTGCCTAGTAAAAGTATATTATTTTATATGGAGGAAAAGTGATACTTTTCATGGCGCGCTCGTGTTTAACAGCCGAACGGAGTGAGGCTGGTAATAGAGAGCAAGCCATGAAAAGTAACTTTTCCTCCAAATAAAATATGCTGTTTTTTCTTCAAATGTCGACAAATTAATGCAAAAACATCTCTTTTTAATAGTAATAATATCTAATTATTATTGAAGATAAATGGGTTCGCAAGGCGGCTTAGACGGTCGTAGGTGGCCTTGCTTAGACCGGTGTCGGTGAATATAATGTAACATAAAGCTGTCAGTGGACACTGTCAATAATAATTATTTTTTTACGAATGCGTCTCCGATTGCGTTTTAATTCCGTATTGATAAGCAGTTATTGAGTAAGTTCGATTAAATAATAACCAATTTGTTCCTAAATTAGTGATTTTTAGAAATGCAGTCACAAATTGAGTGATAAATACAACTTGTAGTTTAATAAATCTTGAGTTGTTGACGCTTATTTTGTTGTCTGTTTGTATTGTATCTATGTTGCTATGACAACACTTTTACCTCCGCCGGCGGAAAAGTGAAAAGTAAAGCTCCGGCGGAGGAAAAACGAAACTTCACGGCCGCCTACACAGTCGAGTAATGACGGATTTACTGACGTTTGAAGAAAATATCTATTTTCAACTAGGAACTGACAATTTTTTCCAATCCGAAAAAAAAATCACCGGAAATGGCTAAAAAAGGGGTAAAATCAGCTTCTCTGATCCGCTTTAGGCTGACGTGCATCTTGTGAGTATGTGCGTGTGTTGTGAGTGTGGGGGGTGGGTGGGTTCTGTGTATGTTGTGTGTGCGTGCGTGAAAGCGCATGCGGTGGCGCACATCAGCCCTTGAAGATATTTAATTATTATAAATATTCATACTAAATATAACAGTACCACTTAATACTTAAAATATATCATATGTGGATATACATTTTACTGAAAGTAGTATAAAAGGTTTACTATATAGGGTTAGATTATTCTATAAATAAATATGGCTAGAAATACAATGACTTGACCCTTCCACAAATAATTATGAAATTAAAAAAAAAAACAAAATGAAATTACTCTAGACGTCATCTGGGTCGTCGGTGTCTTCTTTATTATGAGGCAATTCTGCATTAGAACACTCTAAACTGCAGTGATGCCACCGTTCCCGGCCCACCATCCCGCGGACCGCCAGCGATCCACACGCATTTCCACATCCGGACTAGCGCACACTCCTAATTAGGTTCTCGGCGGGGGCAGCAGGCAGGCCGGAGTAGTGTGGCAATAGCCGCGCTGTGTTGTCCAGTTTTCTCCAGCAATTCTTCGTTGCGTCCAGCTTTGTTCCTGTTCCAAACCATTCTTGAACCTAAAAAATAACAACCTAATTAATAAATTACTAATGCAGAATGCTTTATTATTGTATTTTTCTTCAACTTACCTGCAGGTGCACGCGCAATGAATGTTGTCTAGTAGTTGCACGTATTCAGCTGCAAATTAGCATCTAGCTTTTTTGTGGCGGCTAACTTGTTGTAGACACTGTAGCGAAGTTTATCTAGGGTGGCATATTTCGCTCCTCTGTACAGAGTAAAAAGTATTTTCTCGCGACAGGAGGCAATCCTCTCTACATCTGCTCCGGGCTGATTAAAAATTCCAACTTCTTGACAAAGCTGTTGCCCTGGAGAATTTTCAATGTTGAGGCTTTTCCTTTTCCAAAAACAGCTGACGCTGTATCGTCGTATCGCAGGCGTAAGCAAAGAAAATGGCTTCCTTCACATTGGCAAGGCGCTCCTGTACCAATTCGATGGTGTGCACCTTGTTAGCTCTTCCACAGGTCCCTGGGGCGAAAAACCACAACTTCTGGATAGGTTCTCCGCGCTGGACAAGCATGGCAATGATATGGGTGTCTGTTGCAGCTATAGCAACGGTCAGGCTATTATTGTCCGCTAACTACAGGACTGTGTGCACGGTCAAGGCATCCGAATTCCCGGGGTCCTGTAGCACCCTTATACCTCTCTGTTCGAGTGTACGCTTCAAAAGGCGGGTCAAGTTTGTTTTATTCTGACCGTTTGTCAGGAAGTTATCTTGTGCTGTAGAGACAACGATGTCGGCTCGCACAGTCAGGGGAGCTTTTCTCCTTCCCCGTAGTTCTTCGCTGTTGCTCTGATGACTTGGTTGACAAGAATGGCTTGAAACTGGAAGAAAGCTAGACCTAACGATGTATGGCTGGGGAAAACTAGATAACCCAGTGCAGCTCCGACCTGCCGGCTGCCCCGCCGCGTCTCCTGAACCTAATTAGGAGTGCATGCAAGTCCGGATGTGGAAATGCGTGTCGATGCCAGTCTGGTGTGCCGAGAATGGTGTCATCACTGCAGTGAAGAGTGTGTTAATGCAGAATTGCCTCATAATGAAGAAGACCCCGACGACCCAGATGGCGCGGCGTCTAGAGTAATTTTATTTTGTTTATTATTTATTTCATAATTATTTGTGAAAGCGTCAGTGTTTCTAGCCATATTTACAGACTGACTTAACTGTACATAGCAAAGCTTTTATATTACTGTTTCAGTAAAATGTATGTCCACTGTAAATTTGGTTTATATTTCGCACATTTGATATGTATTTTCGTTGCCAGATAGGCTTCGAATATTTAATCGAATTTCGACATCATTGTCAGTTGTACCGCTAAATGTAGTAAATTTCCAGCCTGGTACCTGCTTAATATTTTCAACACAAAAACAGGTATTCATGCGGCACGCGTAAGATGGAGTACTGCGGTTATCCCAAAATAACGTTGATACTATTTCGTTGTCTAATTGTACTAGAATTTTTGTTACAATTTATTAATTTAATTAATTATTCTTGATTATGGTTCGCATAGATGTTAGCCGGTTTGGTTAAGATCATCTATTGCTTTTTTTCTTGTTTGGTTTTGAAACACGTATTAAAATGTGAAAAATTTCGCGCTGCATAGTGCGAGTTTAGTACTAATGAGTTTATTACGCTTTTGAAGTTTCTTTTGTGAAGGAACAGTTGGTCGAGGTGCATGGGCCACGGCCATGTCACTTTTCTACGGTCATTTGGTAGAACCGGTCGATAGCTTGTACCTGGAATTTTTCAGACCATCTTGATGGGATTTTGAGCCTAGACTACACAAATAGCTTCTTGTATATTTTCTCTTTGTTTGCCCGTTTGTATTTGTGATGCATTAGTAGCAAGAAACCTAATTTCTTCATTGAAGGATTTTTATCTGACAGACTGGGAAAGTCACATGGAATAGAGGTTAAACATTCCTATAAAACCCTCGCTAGAACAACTTGAATTAAGGTGAATTTTTAACAGTAGTTAAAGAATGTATTCATGAACATAATGTTCTTAAAGAAAAAAATTTGAATTTTTTTCCATTAGATTACTTTCTGATTTGACCACTTTAATCAAACTTCTATCTAAGACATAGTTTTTAAAGCTTTAGTTAAACTATAAGTATCTTTTAGAGATAACCTACTGATTATTTTCATAATTTATAGTAATTTTGCTATTCGTACTGTACTGGGCTTCGTTACATTGTTCAAAATGTCTGTGTAGCCACATTTTGGGTCACTTCACCAAATTTAATTAGTATTAAAGGAGTTACTCTAGAATGATATTTTCATTTTGGGAGTTATCAATGTTTTATATTATTAAATTATATTTTTTTGATATTATTGCGATATTAAATTAAGGGGTTAGTGGTTTAATAAAGCTTTATCTTACTGACTGGGTATTGTGCCAATGAACTTTCCTTTCTCTTAAGTAATTAAGCTCAAGTAATTAATAATTAACTGAGGGTTTTGTATTAAACTGGCCACAGGTACGGCCAATGAATTGTGTCTAGTGTTTTAGACTTTTTATATTTTTAGTAGGGTTTTAATTTTACCTCTTCCATCCTTACTAGCTGTTTGCTAGCTTGCTTGTGGTGCTCATCATTCTCGCACCTTTTATTACAAAACTAACCACTTGTGAGGAGTAGTCAGTGGCAGTGGATACTGTTGCTGTAACTCCTATTATACATAAACTCTATTCTGTCTACCTTGGAGAGTTGTTAAACCTGAGTATGTGATAGCCTCCGTGCTGGTTTGAGAGTCACAGGACACAGACAAGTCTAACTTATTTTTATTTTCATTCCATCGTATGTGAGCATTCTAATGTAATAATGAATTTTGATTTTCGATAAATTAATAACTGCATTCTTTTTGAATAATCTGATTCGTAAGTGTAACTACGGTTTATAGATTTGATTGCTCTTATATTTGAAAGATACATTTGCTTACTAGAGCTTTTATATTCGCAAAACTTTGCTTTTAAGCTAGTTTCCATAAGTTGTGATTTCTATATCAAATTTACCAATCTCGTAAATTTCTACCATTCAAATTTACCAATCTCGTAAATTCTTACTTGTAGCCTGTGTAGTTGGTATATGTTATACTGACTCAGGTGAATATCTGATATTGCGGCTAGCGATTCGTGACGAGTTGGTTTAATTAGCTTTAAGTTTTTATATGATTGTGCAACTTGTATCAACATCTAACATTAGCCTATTTATTTGAATAGCTCTACGAGTCTTAACAGCTTATAGGTTAGAGTGTATATATTTCTCTTATTTTTGAAACCGTCTAATAATTTTGCATATTAGTTACCACTTTACTTTATGCCTGGATATTTTGCCTAGCTTCTAAGCATTTCGATTTTTGCTATCATTATTTAATAATACGTACTCAATGAATATAATCGCTCTCTACTAATATTTAATATAGGCTGTTTGCTCAGGTTTTGCCTACATTATTTTGTGTTTTTTTACTTATTTGAATTTAAACTGCTTTAATTACCTTATTGCCTAAGCCTGTCTTAACTTTTTGAATTTTAGTTGGGCTTATCTATCATGTACTTTATTTTGAATTGTTATTAAGACAAGCTGACATTGTTTGATTAATGGTTGGTGACTTACTTCACCAACTTAATCAATGAATAATTTGTTAATTGATTTCATTGAATTAATTTTATACTATTTGATTAATAGTTAGTGACTTACTGCACTAATTAATTTTTAATTAATTTCATTTAATTATTTTATTTTATTTGATTAATGGTTGGCGATTTACTTCATTGATTAATTTGTTGATTAATATCATTCGGCTAATAGTTGGTGATTTACTTCACTAATTACTTTGTTAAATACCTTCATTCAATTTATTGTACACTAATTAACTTCAGTGACTCTTCATTCTGATTGAAATACTTAATTGAACATTGGATAATGGATAACATTAGTATAATTCAGTATTAGGTCGGAAAACTGATCTCGATGCGGTTATTAGTGAAGTGTTCTATTTATTTTTGCTTTTTACTATTTTAATTATATAGATTTATTGCAATATAACTACCATAGACTAATTAGTTCAGTTTGTATGTTAGCTTTCACCTTATATTTAACATTTTAACTTACACAGGACACCTGATCGTTTTATAATTATTAACAACATTATCAATAAACATGGACATTGTTTTAAAATTTTAGTTTTTTTTGTTGTCTAATATCTCAATACCTTACTTGCAAACTTATTCATAAATTTATTTAGTTATTGAGGAGTGGTACCTAGGACATCAAAGGCAGTTAGCAGTTCAACGGGCAGAGAGCTGCTGGCACCCTTAACCGAACCCCATCTCTCACTGAGCAGCAGCATTTGTAGACTCTCCTCAACTACTCTCCTACTAACCCAAACTAATTTCTGTTTACTAGTTTTATTGTTCTTATTATTTTAATATTATTTTATATCTACTATAACCTTACTCTCTGCTATTAAACAGATAAAGCACCACGTATGATATATTTTAAGTATTAAGTGGTACTGATATATTTAATATAAAAATGTATAATAATTAAATATTTTCAAGGGCTGATCACCGATCTCCATATATCGGTGGGGCTGATGTGCCCTTACTTCTGTTTAAACAACTCCGTTATCCCATTTTCATATCCTTTAAAACCCCACGTGGGCTCTCGCGCAAACGCCACCGCACGCGCCTTCACACATACACCCACACACCCCTACTCACACACCCCCACTCACACACCGACACACGCACACTCACAACACAAACACATACTCCCAAGATGCGCGTCAGCTTGAAAACGGGTCAGATAAGCCCATTTACCCATTTTTTAGCCATTTCCGGTGATTTTTTTTCCCGATTGGAAAAAAATTTCATTATCTGGTTGAAAAAATATTTTTTCCTCAAAAAAAATACGTTTGAAGCACGATTGTTGACGCCTTGGAGAAGTGAACGCTAATTTCACTTTCTAGTAGTTTACATTAAAATTGTAATATTTCCATTTCCTTCTGTATATTTTCCACTGCGGGGATATTTGGGGACTTTATTTCCGGTGATGAAGCACAGTCAAAGTCTTAAGAACCGAAATCAGTCGTCAGACGTTATGAATTAATTTTTCCGGGATTTGGGCCTATTTTTCGGTATAATTCCTGTGCTATAAGCCCATTTTGCCCTGTTGTTTTAGCTATTTCCGGTGATTTTTTCCCTGATTGGAAAAAATTGTAATTTCCGGGTTGAAAAAATATTTCTTCAAAAAAAAATACGTTTGAACCATGATCAGATGCTCCCTTAGGGACGTGAACGCTAATTTTACTTTACAGTAGTTTGGGTTAGTTAAAATTGTGATATTTCCATTGCCTCCTGTATATTTTCCAATGCGGAGATTTTTGGGGACTTTATTTACGGTGATAGGCACTGTCTTAAGAACTGAAATCAGTCGTCAGATATTATGAATTAATTTTTCTGGGGTTTGGGCTAATTTTTCAGTATAATTCCTGTACTAAAAATGATTGGCTAAGGCTGGATCGAAGACACTACTCAAATCAAAAAGTAAACCAAAAACATGCTCCCTTCTTCAAGAGCTGTAAAAACGAAATTCACAGTTTCATCAATCGCTGTAAGTGAAATTTTTTTTAATCTGTCTGATTGTTACAGAGGATATTATATTTAGTAAAAGGATATATTTGATCAGTAGGGATGCTAAGAGAATACGGCGGCAATTCCGACTATTTTTACATGTAAATCTCCATAACATAATTTAAGGTTCGATGTAGTTTTTTTTGTGCCAGGCACGAGATGACCAAGCTGTGAAAGTAAAGATCTTGGCAAACGTCACCGACTTGAGCTATCGCATGACTGCGACCCACCATATTCACGCCATCTCTCGACCGTGTGACCCAATAGAAACCCCGTATGGCCCCTCGCGAACCCGCACCGCGCACTCCAAACTTGGACTGTATTATTTTCTAGATTATGTCATTTTTCAACCACGTGGTATCTTCTATGTTTTGCGCACGCGTTAACCCGAAGGCTGGGTCAATCATCATCAGCTTCGTGGAACATCTGCAATAATCAACATTCATAGTCCAACGATAATAACCACGAATCCATTGGAGAACTTAATAGCAAATGTTCGTTTTAATGTTTTATTTGAACAGCAGTAAGATATTAATTATATGTAAAGGTTGGTAAGGGCCGTTCTTATATTAGATGTTCAACTTTACACATATATTAATCAATATTTTCCTGTCATGGTGACGCTCTCTCACCAAACGTCGCTGGCTACTTGCGTAACTAACAACGCAAAACGAGTTTTGCACCAAGAGTCCTGTCCGGAGAATTATAATAGAGAGGTGAATCCATATACGTATAAAAGAATATACCACTAGGGCCCCATTAACACAATGAGTGGGATATGTAACAAAGAAAGAGAGATAGGCATATTAAGACCGCATAAGTTTATCCTTCCGTGTTAGCAAATCTCTTTTGCACCCACTTGAAATTCTCCATTTTCATTGGTTTGCTGTCAAAGTGCCCGTGTCAGTGGGCAGCCTCGGAAACGCCCAAATGACGTCAAGACTTCAAAGAGGAATAGTTGTCAAGTCGACATTTTGATTTTAATATTTTATTTTATCAAATGTTCTGTTATTGTTTCTGATTCTTATCATTATTCGCTATTGCTTGTATGCACTCAATGAAATATATATTTCATTGTAAAATGGGCCGTAATAAACATTGTTTTTGTGCAATCAAGAAAGAAGCAAGCAAGTAGCTTTAAACAATGACATAGGTATGTAGATTTTGTTATTTTTAAAAGAAATCATCACAAATTGTAATTATAGTTTATAGTTACTTATGTAAAACATATCTTGTTTTTTTTTAGGATTCCCAAAAATCCTAGAACAAGCCAAGTTTGGTTGGACTTTTGTAATTTGGACGAGACTTAAGATGATACTTCTACCGTACAAATATATTCTGGGAATTTTATTCCTACTTATGTCGATTCCAAAGCTTAATAATTGGGATACAAATTAGTATTGAAGCCTAAAAGTGTTCCATCAATCTTAAAGCCCCATCATTCACCTACCTCGAACGTGTTAGGGAATCGTAAAGTAGTAGAAATAGGAATTGAAATTGAAATGGTGCCTAGTGCATGTAAGTATTCTGTTACAATATCAATATTTTTAAAATATGCTAGGTATTGAAATATAAAAATTTCAATATACAGGACTGAACAAATTTAAATATTAATGAATAGGTGCGAAAATTATAATGCTATGTGAAATGTCGAAGAGACAAAATACATGTTGAAAAATTATGCCTCTATAGATCAGTCTACGCTCAAAAGTTAGCGCGGCGCCTTATGGCAATGCTTTTCTTATGGGGAATAATGGTGCATTGTTGCAAACTCGGGCACCTTTTACTAACCTATGCAACGTTGATAGTTATTTATGAAAGTATTTTTATCGTTGAGCATTATTAATAATTAATTAACATTTTTTGTAGATATATTTTTATAGTAGGTGTGCATTATATTTGGCATGGTAAACAGTAAATTATCTAATTTCTAATTCTGAAAATATTACCGCACGTGGATTTTATTTAGGTACCTACCCTTTATTATGTCTACTGATTATTATACCTGTAACTATGTTAAAATAAATATACTTACCCGCCTTAGTTCTCCAAACCACTCTAACTTTTGAGCGTGGACTGATCTATAGAATATTAAATAAGTATAGGCATGAGCAGAATCTATACCATATGTTTTTAAAGATGTATTTCTAAACTACTCAAAAACATCAGGAAGCAATAAAATGACTGTCTTCATATATAGATCCGAATAATTTTGTTGTGTTTTGAACCAAAAAGAACTTCATACAGTCTGCACATGAGCATGTTTCTTATTATTTACCATGGAATCGGTCAAACTATAGAATCCCATTTTTGATAGCAATTTAAATTCATCGAGCTTAACCCATCCAGTCATGAAATCATATGAGAAAATGCCTTTTCTGTATAGCAGCGAAAACTGATATTCGGTTATGTCTGAACTCCGATTGTAAAATTGGATAATAAGGTAAATATGAGGATAATTTTTCAAGGCCAGACGCCAAGAATCGGAAGCTGTCTATAAATCTAAGTTTAATTAAATTTTCCGAAATATTTTTGGTGAACGAAATATATCTTTCTTTGTTTACAGGTAAAACATTCATTTTTTCCTCAATATCAGCTATATTATGGAAAAGTACTTGTATTGTATGTTCAGCTTGGAAATTTAGATCGCAATTTTCATGCGCATGACCTCGATATCTTCCAGTGAAGTGGCAGTGATCTCTAACTTTTTTTATCTTCAGACGTAAACGGCTTTTCACAAATATGGTCATCTGTTGCATAAATATTTTTTTCCTCGTCCAAAGGTAGCCGATCCATAGGCAAAGGACATAAGAAAACAGTTTCTACATCTGCAGCAAAATCAAAAAGTTCTTTCACGAACCACTGCGTACAATCAGGCCCCGTATGAGATTTATAATATGAGAGACTATCATCATATGAACATTTAACATAATAGCCAATGCTGAAGGGTACATGAATTTTGATATTTTTGGGTATTTTTACTTTAGTCATCTTCTACGGGAACCAACTAACACTCAGTATCTGCGTAAACTATAAAGGGTGCCTTTTCTTTATATTTAAAATCTTTAAATTCAACCGATTTTTTGTCGTCTATTGGAACTATAGGAACTTGACTATTATTTAGTTTTATACAATCTTTGAGATGATGGATAAGCTTCTCCACTGTATAAAAGTAATGAAGGCAACGATCACAAAAATATTTTTTTCCATGATCCTCGTTAATTGGTTCTGTTAATAAACGCGACAGACTCTTAATCCATACAAAATGCTGATTTGGAGGGACAAATGCAGTTTCGTCATCAGCTTCCGCACAATAATATTCATCTTGTATAATCAAAATGTTTACATGCTTGTCCTGCTTATTATTGGTTAAGTATGCCGGTATTACATTAAAGTTATTTTTATTTTTGTCTAGTCGATAAATTGTTTTGCTTTTCAATCTAGGAACCTTAAAGGCATAGAAAATTGAATATCTTTTAGATTCAGCACATCTCTAGGGCTCGGGTGTGGTGAAGGCTTTTTGGCTATATCACGGGGAGCAGGAAACAAAGCGGAAACTATTGTCCACCAAAAAAAAATTCATCAGTATTATGAACACTAATACAAGCTTCTTTCTCTATTAGCAATTTTTTAGGAAGCTTTATAAAACTACCTGCCCTAAGTGTATTAAGCTTATTTATTAATTGTTAAATTAATTACTCTATTGAGCGCTCAGCCTCTGTATTCCTCTTGAAATTCGTCCAACTCAGCTAGCAAAGGATTTTGAATCTTTTCTCGGAACCACTCGTTCAAATCTGTAGCTTATAGATGGCAGCATTCTTCGTATTTAAGTATTTATTCTCGCCAATTATTTTATCTGCTTTGGTAATTTATAATTCTCTACAAAGCAAAGCATTCACTTTCAACGCGTCATCCTTCTTTAAAGCGTTCTTGGTTCTCCTTTTGAATAGGACAAAAAATTAACTAAATCTTTTAACAAAAATAATTGAATTCTTCCTAAACGGAGAATACCAAATTGTAGATATATAGCATCTCACAAACGAATCAATTATTTACCTCATAACACCCCAATATCACACTAACCCTCTAGACCAGTAACCAGTTATTAAACGATATGACATTATTATTGTCATCTTGTCAAAGTTAATTCAAAACTTGACAATTATCATGAACTTTTTACTGGTATTTGCATTTACTAACCATTTCCAATTTTGGATTTGCTCGTTCATCGAAACGTCGACTATTTTTCAGTTTCATTTAGGTTTTTAGGTCACAAAAATACTTGTGCTGTTTACACCCTGGAGCCAGAGCCGAAGCGGCTCTATTTTCCAAAGAATTGGACACAGAAGTGGAGAAAAAGGAAACATTTTTAAGATAAATATAAATCCTCCACAACAATATAGAACATATCTACATTAATTCGGTACACCATGATCTACAAACAAATATACCACACATCGTGACCCTTCCAGAAACACAAGTATGTTCTACAACAACAACAGTAAACTATCTCTACCCTGGATACGACCTACACCGATTTAGACATAAGTTCGGAGTATGCGTTTTTGTCCGAAACGATCTTTCGTGTGACTGCGAAGAAACACTCGAACCGAACAACCTAGACGTCATGTGGTTCAAGTTCACTGCCAAGAGATTAACCAAGTTCATATGCTACCTCTATCGCCCTCCAAGCGATAGAGCCTACCAAAGCATTTTTACAACACTAGCTACCACTTGGTAATAGTAACACCGACTGGCTCAAATACCATACCAAGACCCACAACGAAGGTAGAGAAGCTGAAGCATTTGCCGTCAGCTGCGGGCTTACTCAACTTATAGACGAACCAACTCGGATCTCAGAGAGGGGTGAATTTGCCGCCCTCCCAGAGTTTTTTCTAACCACAAATCCTGACCAGTACACAATAATTGCAGTTGGTCAGCCATTAGGTACTTCCGACCACAAACATATTACAACGATTTGTAACCTGCCACTAGATTAGAGTATTGCTCACACATCTGGGGTGTCGCACCTAAGAACACCCTAAAGCTGCTGGACTCCATTCAGAAGAGAGTTGTGCCTCTCGTCGGGACCCGGAGTTGACCTGGGATCTGGATAGTCTGGAACACCGCAGACATGTGGCCGAGATGTCCCTGTTTTATAGATATTTTCACGGCAGATTTTCCCAGGACCCCGCTCCCAGCAGCGCATGTCAGACAATCACGACAGACGGCTAGAGCGCACCCGTTCTTCGTACAACTGGAAAACCTAGAACGTCGCTTTACATGGACTCCTTTGTCTGACGCACTGCATCATTGTGAAACAGGACATTTGTTTCCCCCTAATTACAACCTACAACCATTTAAGAACCGTGACAATCAACGTCTTCTCTCAGACACTGCTTGTTGAGTGCCATAGGATCTCCCTTTAGTGTGTGTGCCACTGCCATAATAAATTAAAAGGAAAAGCTATATCAAGTCGTGTTGAATTAACTACTTGGCAACAAGTTAAGGAAATATTAAAACTTTCTTTTTGTGCTAGAATTACATAACATGAAACCACAGGCTAAAGAAAATTTTTACAATTTCGGTGTTAGATGTCCATATATATAGAAGCTTAATTTTTTCATCAATAAATAGTGATAATACACATAATTAAATGGAAAAATTAGCACAAATAAATAACATTGAGAAATTAGTGTTGATAACATTTCAAAAGTATCTTCCATCACAAATACAACTAGCAATTAGGCTTGAAAATCCCGGAAGCCTTGAACAGGCTATGCAATATCTGCTAGAGGAAGAAAACTTCCTTTCTATGATAAATTATGGAAAAAGGATTTTTCCACGAATTTAAATTCCATCTTCACCCGAATTCAACCACATGTACCAAGGCCTAGTTTTCATGCCCCATTTATTTCAAATCAATATTCACCTTTACCACAAACTTCTTATGTAAGACATTTCCCTAGTCAACCAATTAATGTCACGCCAAGGCAGGTCCCACTTCCCAGATATTTTTCAAATCAACAAGTTTTTTGGAAAACAGCCACATACTAATGTATGGAAACCTAACGGAACTATTCAACCAAAACCAACCCCCATGTCTGTTGTGAAGAGACAGACAAATACTTCTTTTCATACGACTTCATTCTATAGGCCACAAAATTTTCAATCCCAGCCTAGACCCAACCTTATATTTGAAGAATTGCATAACATGAATGATACACAGTAAGAGTATTATATAAACTTTGATGATACACAACTAGAATTATAAACATTAGTGAAAGAGATCTACAAAACGCGCACTATTCGACTCAAGAGGAAGAATTCCACATGAATAACACTGAAGATTTAGAAGCTGAAACTGATAGCGACTATTATATTCCTAAGACAGAAATAAATCCTCGTTGTCATAATCGAGAAGGTGTAACAAGCGTAAAAATGGTAAAGGAATAGTAGAAATACATAATTTAAGTTAAGAAGAACCTTATGCCAATCTAAGAAAGCGCTCAAAAGCATACCCTATAAATGAGTTTGGTATGTTTAAAGGAAAAGGAAGCACAGTTGTAGATGATTTGTCAAAAAATTCAATTACCGATCAGAAGAGTCAATCTCTTTTCAATGAAACCGGAGATACAGACAAAGTTACAAGACAATTCATGGGATAAAAAGAGACCAACGTCACCACCACTATACATTCAGCAAACAAAATTCCTATATTGTCTTTAACCAACCCCGAGACACCACCATAAAAACCAAATGATTATAAAAACTTCGGAATCCTTTTTACCATTTTGCATTCAAGATAAAATATTCGATAACCAAAGGTATTTCATTAATCTTCGAAGACGTCATCTAGCTGAAGATCTAGAAGAGTTTATTACTAACCTGATCAATAACAAAACCTATCATCTATACTTTCACGATAAGGAACATGAAAGGATTTTTGTTACGCACTTACAAGAAAAACTTAACCGCATCAACTCGATATTATTAATATGCTTAACTTGGCTGACTGATGTAATATCAGATAATGACAAACAAGATAAGATGAATTATCATCACGTGTATAAAACAGGACATAGAGGCATAACAACAATTATTGACTCTATAAAGAGAAGCTACTATTGGCCAAGCTTAGACAAGGATGTAGCCAACTACATAAATAATTGTACTATATGCCAGAAAGCTAAATATGAACAAAACGCAAACAACTTTGAATTTCAAAAGGTACCTATATGGTCAAAACCCTTTGAAAGATTTCATCTGGATACCTTATCCATCTCTAAAGAAAAATATTTGACAGTAATTAATAGCTTTTCTAAATTTTCACAAGCATATCCAATACCTGGGGTTAATGCTGTTAATGTATTAGATAGACTATTGATATTTATATCTCACTATGGACTTCCGCAAGTCATAGTTTGTGTCAACGGAATTGAATTCAACAATAATTCATTTTTGGATTTTTGCAAACTGCATCAAATCGAGATTCACTTTACAACACCAAGGAATCCTAACTCTAATAGTTATGTGGAAAGATTTCATTCTACGTTATTGGAACAAATAAGGACTAAAATGCAACAAAATGCTAAATCTAGCAAAATATGTGTTGTTGCACTAGAATAATTCAATCCATTCATCAACAAATTTCACCACATTTGAAATAGTCACTGGACCTTTTAATTCAAAAGATCCTTTTGATATTCAAGAAAAGGATATAGTCTCAAAATACGTAACAGATCATAAAAGAAAACTGAAGGAGAAATATAGAAATCTAAATGCCAAATTTAATGCTACAAAGACCAAGATTTACAAAAAAAAATAATGAATCAAGGAAAACTCCCATATCTTTAAACCCCAATGATGAAGTTTATCACAAACAAAAAAACTCGTGGTAAGCTAGCAATGAAATATATGAAAGTCAACTCTGTAGACAAACAAAACATAAAATTAAAGCATCAACATCCAAATATTTCAAGCATAATATAGAGACGCAAAAAGTATTAACACTCTTCTTTCTCTTTGTATCAAATGAAGTTTACACTAGCTCTCTCATTATTTCTTCTCTCTTCTCTATAACCAATATATAACTGCATCTATTCATGAAGCAACCAATCCCATCTTGCCTCTTCATTTTAAGTAACTGTAAAATAATATCAAGCAAACATACGTTTGTAAGTTTTATTAACACTACTGATTTCTTTGAATTGTCAAATACCCTGAAATCTTGACTAAACTTTATTACCACAAATACAAATGATAGCATCATGTCCAACGAATTAACTAAACAAGCATTGTAATTATTGAATCAAATAGATAGTTTATTGCCAGTGATTAATCCTAATATTAGGAAAAAATGCGGTCTCATTAATATCGGAGGTGCGGTATCTAAATGGTTATTTGGAACCCTTGATCACGAAGACGGCGAAAGGATCATTTTCGTGTTGAATCATTTACAAAAAAAATGATCACCTTACGGAAAAAATTAATGATCAATTATCCATTTCTAAAGATTTAATGACAAAAACCAATCATACTCTTTTTCAAATAAGATCTAATGTTCTAGTAACAATGCAACTTATTACCAAATATCAAGAGAATATTAATGCAATAAACGCTTTGAATTTAATAATCAACTCTCTTGTTAGCCTAGACAATAATTTAAATCAACATACTATAACGTTTGCCTATTGTAACGAAGTTACTATATTTTTAGGGGAATGGTATGCAAGCCGGATTAACTTTCTTATTTTACGAGCTATTCACATCATTCTTTTTCGCAAAATATAATTTAAATATTCTAAACTCATTTCAGTAAAATATTCCGTCGCGAAAAGCCGGGGAATCGGTTTCACATTTTCCGTAGTACTCGCGCGGTACCGGTAGAACGTCGCGATCTCCGTCGCAGCACCGTGCGCGTGAAGGTCCCCACTCATCGGCCGGCCGATGACGTGATCCCCACTACGCGTCGAGGTAACAAAACCGGGCTGCATCGCGCTGAACAGGCAACAGGCAGAACTCACCCGGGTTCTCGAAGAAGACGTCGCCAGCCAGCCAGCCGCCTAGCCCAGCCCAGACCAGAGGAAGAGGACCACTACAACCGCCAATGTAAGCCATCAGCTGAGCCAGACCCACGCCGCCATGACAGCCGCCTTCAGCAGAGCACCATCGTCGCCGCCTTTCTTGTCCGCCTTCGCTGCTGCTCCATAGGTATTACTGTAGGTATATATCTCTCCCTCTTACACTACACTAAGCTGATCTCGGTTTTTCATTCCGATCAGTTATTCTTTCACTACACACACACTCTCTCTCTCTCTCTCTACACTACAAGCAGGCCTCGGTCTTTCAATTCCGGTCGGTTCTATCTTTACAAGCTCTATCTCATATTCAACCCACCTTCCACCAGTCCTCATCTCTCTCTCCCCCTTACACTACACTAAGCTGCTCTCGGTTTTCCATTCCGATCAGTTATTCTTTCACTACACATGCTCTCTCTCTACACTATAAGCCGGCCTCGGTCTTTCAATTCCGGTCAGCTCTATCTTTACAAGCTCTCTCCGATACTCAGTCTACCTACTCAGTTCCTTAACTAGCCTACCGCCTCCACGATGGCGTAAAACCGTAGTAGCGAAGCACGACCGGAAAGCAATGACGTATCCGCGCACGCGCAATTCGGGATTTGTATTTCATGTATGCGGGAAGCCTCGTCAGGTCGTTTATTAATGTCGCACCATATCCTATGTATCGTCGTCATCCTTATGTCAGATATTATCCGCACCTTAACGCTATCGTCGCATGTTTCCGCCAATCTCCTAACCGTCAGGCAGCGTATATCCATACCCGTCAGGACCATCTCAGAGGAGCTACGTTGGACTGATATCAGACCGTCAGTCGAGTGCCTGTCCGTGGACTCGTGGATACCGTAATCCAAGTAGCTTCGTCATAGCAGTACCGTTCCTTAACAGTTGATATCGCGGCTCTGTTTCTCTTCTCAATGTCAATGTCATACCGTTACGTTTCGCATACCACCCCCCCCCCCCCCCCTTTGGCTATATATTCATTTCTTTATTCTCTAGTCATATCTTTTGGGTTAATATAAGACATATAAGAGTAACTTTTTAGTTAAGGATTAATAGTTTAGGTTAGCCTCAGTTCAATTAGGTTGGATTAGTAAAAGAATAATTATTTCGTTGCAACGCTAGGTTAGCATAGGTCATCAGGGTTTTGAGTCAGCCATTCTTTATATTTCAAGTTGGCAAATAGAGATGCTGTATTAGGAGTATTCTGGAAATTGTGTGTTTTCTTTCTAAATCCCTTCCTGCTAGTACTAAGTTAGAATAAGCAAGGGAATTTCTAAACGCAGCCGGCAAACCACGCAGAACATTCAAGATTGACCCCTGGTTAGCCGTTTCTCCACTGTCTAAAAGCAACCCGGCGCAGAGTGGGCCCTGTACCACTATAATACAGATGCGGTGGCGCCCGAGAACCAACCATTGGATGACGTAATGGTTAAACTAGGCAGTCCAATAGCATTATATGCAGAAGAAATAGCATAATGTGCAGAAGCAAAGAATCGCCTAACGAGAAACGCCTCACAATATCTAAACAAGGTTCATCCAACATTTCTTTCGCTAAACGTTTTAAAGCCAATGATAAAGCAAATGTCATCCCTTTACCGGAAAGAGCGAGCAACTAGTAAACTTTAAAAATCTACATAGTTTTTATAAGTTCTTAGATATTCAAGTTACCTTTAACAAAGAGAGAATTACCTTCTTGATTCACTACCCTTTGTTGGACCCTGTTCAATTTCAATATTTCTTTATGTATCCAAATCCTATTCAAAATAGAATCATAGCACCTCCTAAACCCTACCTGTCCTGAATGCAAAAATGGAGACATACCAATATAAAGAGGAACCATGCGAGAAGATAGAAGACACCCACTATTGCAAGAACCCCCTAGAACTTAATGAAGATTGTGTTGTAAATATAGTTATCACAAACAGAGCCACCACCTGTAGCACTATACCAGTAGGGTTTGATGCGCAAACAACCAATCAAATCACAGCTCAAAACGTTTTGCTGACCACTCCTATCACTACCCATATCACCGAAATGTGTCAGAATGAGAAACAGTGAGCTACTTCCTGGAAGCTACCTCATTTTCATTCCAGAAAAATGCCATGTAACAATTGGCATTGAAACGTTTTATGCAACTGAAACTACCCTTCTACCAGTCAGAGTAATGCAACTTCGGACCTTAAATATGTCAGACCTCCAGGAATATCCAATTTCGATAAAACTTAAGTCAATGGACCTGCAGGAAATTAAGCACATAACCTCCATTGTCAATAACCAGAACAAATTTGTTCTTCCCGAAGATGATCAAACCAACCATTATCCATGGGTCTGGATGTTCATTTCTGTTATTATTTGCATAATAACATATTTTGGAGTTCGCTGTTATTACAAACTCAGCTACACCTACCCACTTATATCCAGAAAGAAGACGATGGAAGAAGACGAAAGACCCACTCATGAGAGTCCCGTAGGTCTTTTCTTAGGCGGGAGGAGTTACGTGGTGCCTCAATCCGGCCCTGGAATCCAAGTTACCTGAGAAGATAAAGTTCGATTAACGCATACAATGCCATTTCCCGGTGGTTACCTCTTTCAATGACTCAAGTGATAACATTAATAAAAATGCTGATTCCTATTTTTAATGGACATTATCTTTAGACAATTTGCTAACTATAATTTTACCCGTAAATTATCTATTGGTAAAATATCTTATAAGCATTAAATTAGGAACTTATCTTTTAGACCATATTTAATCTTTTGCTGATATTATTATTATTAACTTTTTATCAATATTTAATAATATAAATACGTTAGAAAATAGGATACAGTGAACGTCGTAATGTTAGTTTGCGAATCTGTATCCTTGTGTCAATAGATTCGCATTAGAGAACCTGCATAGTTTTATTTGCAGTCTATTACCAAGTATAATTTAAGGTGTTTTAATTAAGTTTCTCATTTTTTTTTGGAAACACAATTTAATCTACAACGTAACTCGAAGCCGATGATGATCGACCCAGCCTTCGGGTTAATGCGTGCGCAAAACATAGAAGATACCACGTGGTTGAAAATGACATAACCTAGAAAATAATACGGTCCGTTTGGAGTGCACGGTGCGGATTCGCGGAGGGCCATACGGGGTTCCTATTGGGTCACACGGTCGCGAGATGGCGGGAATATGGTGGGTCGCAGGTAGCATGCGCGGTCGGTGACGGTTGCCAAGATCTTTATTTTCCCAGCTAGATCACATCGTTCCTGGCACAAAAAACTACATCGGACCTTAAATTTTATTCTAGATTTACATGTAAAAATTGTGGAAATTGCCGTCGTATTCTCTTAGCATATCTACTTTCATCATTCAAGCAAAACTAAAATATTTTTGAAAACTGCCTTTGCAAACATCTGGATCTCTTATTTTTTAAAATTGGTACTATCCTATCTTAGTACTTTGTCGAGATCCGAAGATTGCTTATTACACACATTCTTAACGATGTTGCAAGAATCATAAATATCATAATTGAGCAAATATGAACTAGAAGGAGAATTTGTTCCATCAGCTGGACAGTTATTGACAGCAAGTATGTTCTACAACAACAACAGCCTGGTTACGACTTACATTCCCGATTTAGTCATAAGTTCGGAATATGCCTCTCTGACCGAAGGAAATACTCGAACCGAACAACCTTGACGTTATGTGGCTCAAGTTCACCGCCAAGGGATTAACCAAGTTCATATGATGCCTATCGACCTCCGAGCGATAGAGCCTACGAAAGGTTTTTTACAACACTAGCTACCACTTTTAATTCATTACAGCTCGATCACCCAATTCAGAAATAATCCTTCTGGTAGATTTCAATGCCCATAACACTAACTGGCTCAAACATCACAACAAGACCGACAACGAAGGTAGAGAAGCTGAAGCATTTGTCATCAGCTGAGGACTTACTCATTTTGTAGACGAACTAACTCGGACCTCAAAGAGGGGCGAATTTGCCGCCCTCCTGGATCTTTTCCAACCACAAATCCTGACCAGTACATAATTACGGTTGGCCCGCCATTAGGTACCTCCAACCACAAACTTATTACAACGGTTTGTGAACTGCCACTCGGGACACTCCTACAAACTGGAACGACCTAAGGGAGTTTTACCTAGATTTTCCTTGGCTCGACGTCTGCTTTGGCTCTGACGACCCGTCAGTCTGCTGCGAAGAGATTACGCAAGTAATCTCTTCAGGAATGGAAGCATGCATCCCAAATTCCATCAAGTTACCGTCAAAAGGAAAGCCCTGGTTCGACAGAAGATGCAAAAGAGCTGAAGGTTGGAAACAGCAAGCCTGTAAGTACTGGCAGCAAAATCAGACCGCTGAAAATCGTAATTATTTTGCTGAAGCGAGAAACGAATGCAAACGTGTGATTGACGAAACTAAGGATCAACATAATCAGAGGATCAGGAATAAACTTTTGCAATGCCCCAGTGGCTCCAGGAACTTTTCGTCGGTAGCAAAAGCAGTAAGTAATAACTTTACAAAAACATCTCTCCCACCTTTGACATATGAACGCGGCATCACGGTTACTACAGCCAAGGAAAAAACAAACATGCTCGCCAAAATGATTCCATCGCACTCTACCTTAAACGTCCCCCAATGCAAGGCTCTCCCCACCATATCGAACATCAACACTACACTAAAATGGCAGAAGTTAAGTTTTATCTCTGTGATATTCGTAATATCCTCAAAGAACTAGATACACAAGAGGCATCAAGACCGGACGGAATACCAATGAAAACCTGCTAGTGTCGTCATCGTGTCATCAATTCTGGGAAGTGGATAGCTGTCCTTCTTGGTGACGGCATTGAGCCTCCTATAGTCCACGCAGAATCTGGTAGTTCCATCCTTCTTGGTGCCTAAGACAACACGAGACGACCATGGGCTTGATGACTCTTCAATAATTCAATCGTCAAGCATTTTTTCCACTAATGTGGTAACCTCTTGCTGCTTCGTCACTGGTAATCTCCGAGGATGCTGCCGTATGGGGTGAGCACTTCCAGTGTCGATTTTATGATTTATGATACTCGGTCTTCCAGTATTGCTATTTTTCCTTTCAAAGGCTGTGATCTGCTCTTTGATAAAATGTGTAGCTTTCCTCAGTTCTTCGGAAGACAGATGCCGCCACTGCCTCTGGAAATGTTCTAGAACTTTCTAAGGTGATGTTGAGGGGTAACTTCTGACCGCGTTTCGAAACTGGTTACCCTCTGCACCGGCTCACAAGTAGCTATTACATCTCCTTTATTTATTTTGATGGAATTGGATGAAATATTTGCTATCCTTATCGGTATTTCGCCGTCGGTTTTGACTAGTGCTTTGTCTACGAGATGTTTGCAAGGCAAATCGTGATGTTGGATAAGTCCGATGCAGCCTGTAATTTCCCAAATATTATCTGCTCGGTATTTCCGCTTATTTTTACAGTACAATCCGCACTACTTTAGTCGGTGTGCCATCGTCTGTTTTGGTAAGGACGAACTCTTCGGTGCCAAACTTAAGAAGGTTTTTCCCCTGTTGTCAAAAGAGAATCCATGTTGACCGATGAGATCCATGCCTAAAATAAATTCGTCTTCTATGTCGGCTACTAACACTGTGTGGTGTAATTTAAGTCGCCCCAATTTCTCCAAGTACTCCAGCTATCTCACCGGTAACAGTACGTAAAACTACATTCTTCGATATGGGTACGACTTCCACTCTATTTACTCTGTTGGACCTCACCAAAGATAGCGCCGCACCAGTGTCAACAGTAATTGTAATTGCTCTTCCGTTGATCTTTCCTTTAATAGTTAGAATGTCGGCGGTTTTTCCTAGGTTTCTTATGGAGACGATTCTGGGGGCTTTATCTTTATTAGCCAACACCCGCCCCGCAGTGTTGATTGATTGAAGTTTTCCTGATTTGACTCTGAGGCCCTAGCGTCTCTGGATGGAGATCTAGACTGTAGTTGTACTCGGCAGTCTCTTTTCAAATGCCCGGTCCTGCCACATCTATAGCACTGATTTTAAATATTTCGGTTACGTGGCGTAGCAACTCCCGGAATCCCCCCGTGACCTGAAGGACTTCGGTTAATTTCTTCAAAATTTCGCACATCTCAGTTAGGTCCCAGCTGTTCGTCGGCTTTTCTTCCTGGATGGATACGGCCCTGATTTTTGGCTTAGAGATGTTACCTCTATTTCTATGGCTCTACCCAAAGCATCACTGCTGTTATCAAATTTGTCAAAAGGTCGCGATCCCGACACACGGCGGGCGAGCTGGCAGGGAACGGAAAACGGCCACGGACGTTTATTGTGATATCTTTGTTAGTTTACAAGATAAAAATACGGGATTTGCTGTATTACCTTGTCAAGACATAAGCGAAAATTTTATGAAGAATAGTTTTTTTTCATTTAGGCCTTCCCTTTTTGTTAATTGAGTGATATATTTAAAAAAATTACTTTTTAACCAAATCCGTTAAGATATGTATAAGGCTAGGGCGTTTAATTATTGTGATATCTCTATTAGTTTACAAGATAAAAATATGGGGTTTGCTCTATTACCTTGTCAA
>MU187523.1:39063-49743 GCA_016904865.1 Pissodes strobi | reverse complement strand
GCTCTATTACCTTGTCAAGACATAAGCGAAACTTTTATGAAGAATAGCTTTTTTCATTTAAGCCTTCTATTTTTGTTAATTGAGCGATATATTAAAAAAAAACAACTTTTTAACCAAACTTTAGGCTAGGGCGTTTAAGTTTAAGAAGTTTCACTTCTGATATGCGCACATAGTGCACAGGCTTTTTTTAATTTACAGGAATATGAATATAAAATATATAAATGGCAACCAACCAACAGGTACATACATATTTAAATATAAACGTAAACTAAAAATCTGTAACCTTAATCAATTAATTAAATATTGGAGTCATTCTTCGGTTTTGAATCGACGTAAATTGATCGATTATTTGATCAAAATTAATTTTTTGGCCAAATTCATTTTCTATGCTTAGCTATTAAGACTTGTCTGGCTAATGGTACTGCCTAAATACGAAACTCTAAAAAACACATACTTTTTCACGACCGAAATTTTCAGAATTTTTGTCTTTGAAGTCGTATGCCGCCTTACGCAGCGTTTTTACAAATTTGCATGTACCAAATGCCGCCGCGCCGGGATATATCTTTTTATTCCACGTAGAATAAATAATAAATACCTGACACAAAATGTATTGGTTGGGTAAAAAGTTTAATACATATTTTGTTCTTTGATTGTATTATAATGGAATTATTTTAAAAACTCACTTAAGCTCATGAGCATTGTTAGCATTAGAATATTTATAAATTCGGAGTGGCGCCTAATTTCTCTTGGCGCCGTGGGGCCTTGCCCCCCTGGCCCACCCGGTAGCTACGCCACTGCGTCTCCTTATTACATTGTCTTCCCGCTCGACCACCTGCAAATGTAAAAGGGTCTAATTGAGCTATTGAAAAGTGGTACGTGTTAGGGCTTTAGGAATATTTTTTCTATTATTAGAAGGGTATTTCCATTTTAAAAATAAAGATCTGCTTTGTGTCACTAAAATCTTGTCGACTTACTACACTAATTAATTTGTTAATTAATTTAATTTAATTAATTTTATATTATTTAATAATAATGCTAGGGATAATTAGTACAGTGCTTTTAGATGTTTCGAAATAATTTAATGAGATATTTTTCTCTACATATGTTTCGGCTTGATGAGACCTCTATCAAGCGTAGTTGTATACTAAAATCTAAATTGTTATACCCTACTACTAAATTGCCTGACGGTATTTTGTTTTGTTAAAGAGCAGGTCAATTGGGTCGTTCGTATTTAAAACGTCTGTTTTTGTAACTTTTGGATTTCTAGGTTCTCCAAAAGGTTCAGCCTTTTCTTTTTGTTTCAGTGTGTAAAAGTTTGACATTATTCGTATCTATAAAATGGTTATTTTCTATACAATGTTTTGCTAAGCCAGAGTTTTCAATATTATGTAAAATCGATTTTTTGTGTTCTTTAATCCTAATTAAGTTTCGACCAGTTTGTCCTACGTATACAGCTCCATAGGTCACACAATTTATTTTGTAAGTCTTCTCCCTAGATTATTCTTATTAACTTGAATTGTTTTACAGTTAAATTTATTTAACTTTTTTGAAACTTGAAAAATTTAACGGCTCCTTTTCTAATTTTAATGTGTGGTTATAAAATTGATTAGTTAAAATGTTCTTCTGTTTTTTCTTTATTAATTTGTCAATCAAAGCGATCTTATAACCGTTATTAATTGCATTCTGTTTGATAATGGATACTTCTTTTTAGAAAATCGCCGAGTCTAGGGGAAAGCTGAAAAGTCTATGGATGACACTATGAAAAGCAGAAAGTTTTACTTGCCAAGATTGGTTAGAGCCTTTGTGAATTATTACATCTGTTGTTGTTGGTTTCCTATCTACGGTAAACAGGTGTTTCCTGACCTCGGGAAAAAAATGAAACTGGTGAATCCTCACGTAATTTTAAGACGAAAATGTGGTATAAAATTTTTTCGAATATCGCTTAGTTTTCAAAATACAGAGTGTTGCAAAAAATGTTTTTTTTCGTGATTTCTTTTTATCAGTAAATAATGAGAAGCGACATTCGAACAATATTTGCACACCTTATTAAAGGGTTTGAGCACTTTATTTTGTATTCACACAAAGCCTACTCGTTTATTTAAACAACAAAATGATGAGATTCTTGTGACGTGAACAAGAAAATAATTTTTTACTCGAAAACTGTAAGAGATACGAGAAAAATGCAAGAAACTTAATTTGCTTAAAATTAACTTTTTTATCAAATAACATAAGAATTTTGAGTGTTTAACAGACCCGTATTATTACTTTTTGCGAAATTCTAGTAGTCGTTACCCGGATCTCCGCCAATGAACTAGTTGAGACGGTCAACATGAACACAAAATAAAGTGCTCAAACCCTATATTAAGGTGTGCAAATATTATTCGAATGTTGCTTCTCATTATTTATTAATAAAAAGAAAACAGGAACAAAAATTTTTTGCTTCTCATTATTTATTAATAAAAAGAAAACAGGTACAAAACATTTTTTTCAACACCCTGTATTTTGACAAGACATTCGAAAAAATTTTATACTGGATTTTCGTCTTAAAATTACGTGTGGTTTCACCAGTTTCATTTTTTACCGAGGTTAGGAAACACCCTGTATATCAAATTTTATACGAATCTCTTGTCTTTGTAATCTTTATGTCCAAAAGTTTAAAATGTTGTTAGATTCTTTTTCCATGCTAAATTGAATTCTATTGTTTAGGGAATTTACAAATGTTTAAAAGGTATCTAAGTTTCTGTTGGTTCCTGTAAAGATGCAAAATATGTCATCCACATATCTACCCCAAAAAAATATATTTCTGATTAATGAATTGTTGGTGTTGAATAAATGCTTTTCAAAATCAGACATAAAAATCTCGGCAAATAAAGGTGAAATTGGAGAGCCCATTGGTAAACCATTAATTAGATTTGGTTAAGATTACAAAAATTAATTAAACTTGATATATATAGGAAACCAACAACAACAGATGCAATAATTCACAAAGACTCTAACCAATCTTGACAAGTAAAACTTTCTCATCCATAGACTTTTCAGCTTTCCCCTAGACTCGGCGAAAAAAGAAGTATCCATTATCAAACAGATTGCAATTAATAACGGTTATAAGATCGCTTTGATTGACAAATTAATACAGAAAAAACAGAAGAACATTTTAACTAAACAATTTTATAACCCCACAATAAAATTAGAAAAGGAGCCGTTTAAATGTATCAATTATATTCTGAAACTTACGGATAAGGTTTCAAAAAAATTAAATAAATTTGGCTGTAAAACAATTCAGGTTAATAAGAAGAATCTAGGGAGAAGACTAATAAACAATAAAGACAAAATTGACAAACGACAAACTGGTCGAAACTTAAATATTGGGATTAAAGAACACAAAAAAATCGATTTTACATAATATTAAAACTCTGGCTTAGCAAAACATTGTATAGAAAATAACCATTTTATACATACGAATAATGTCAAACGTTTACACACCCAAACAAAAAGCAAAAGGCTGAACCTTTTGGAGTACCTAGAAATCCAAAAGTCACAAAAAGCAGACGTTTTAAATACGAACGACCAAATGACCTGCTGCATAATTGACAGTGTAATAAAAACAAAATACCGTCAGGCGGTTTAGTAGTAGGGTATAACAATTCAGATTTTAGTATACAACTACTAATGATAAAGGCCTCATCAAGCCGAAACATATGTAGAGAAAAATATCTCATTAAATTATTTTGAATCATCTAAAAGCAGTATACTAATTATCCCTAGTACCTAGTACCGCAGAAACTATTCATTGAATTTTATATTATTTGATTAATGGTTGACGATTTACTTCATTGATTAATTTGTTAATTGAGTTCATTATACTGATTTCATAATTGCTTGCACTAATTATTTTATTTAATAACCTGATTACATTAATTTCATAATTCACTTCATTATCTAATTTGTTATTTGATTTCACTCAATTAATTACTTAATTCACTTCAGTCATTTTTGATTTTGATTGAAATACTTAATTGAATATTGGATGCTGGATAACTTTAGTATAATTCAATATTATGCTGGAAAACTGATCTCGGCGCGCTTATTAGTGAAGTGTTCTATTTCCTTTTGCTTTTTAATATTTAAATTGTATAGATTTATTGCAATATTACTTCATAATCATAGACTAAATTAGCTTTCACCATTAGAAAGTACAGATACTTTAAAACTTGCACTAGCTGGCAGGAACGTCAAACTGGTGAGAGCAGTTGCTCCGGCCGTTGACATGGGATATGGCCCATCAAATCCCATCGTCCCCCCGAGGCTGGAGAACACCGAAGTACAAAGTCTGAAGCCGATCAAGGACAGTTTGTGACAAGAGGGGCTGTATTGCATTAGCTGGCAGGAACGTCAAACTGGTGAGAGCAGTTTGATTACGGGGAGTGACGCCTCTGCCATTCCGAGTTGCCATGGGATATGGCCCATCAAATCCCATCATTCTCCCGCAGGCTGGAGAACACCGAAGTACAAAGTCTGGAGCCGATCAATGACAGTTTGTGACAAGAGGGGCGGCATTGCATTAGCAGGCAGGAACGTCATACTGGTGAGAGCAGTTTGATTACGGGAAGTGACACCCCCGCCATTCCGAGTTGCCATGGGATATGGCCCATCAAATCCCATCGTCTTCCCCCAGGCTGGAGAACACCGAAGTACAAAGTCTGGAGCCGATGAATGACAGTTTGTGACAAGAGGGGCTGCATGGTATTAGCTGGCAGGAACGTCAAACTGGTGAGAGCAGTTTGATTACGGGGAGTGACTCCCCCGCCACTCCGAGTGGTCATGGGATATGGCCCATCAAATCCCATCGTCCTCGTCCAGGCTGGAGAACACCAAAGTACAGTCTGGAGCCGATCAATGACAGTATGTGACAAGAGGGGCTGCATTGTTTGTATTAGCTGGCAGGAACGTCAAACGGGTGAGAGCAGTTTGATTACGGGGAGTGACGCCCCCGCCATTCCGAGTTGCCATGGGATATGGCCCATGAAATCCCATCGTCCTCCCCCAGGCTGGAAAACACAGAAGTACAAAGTCTTGAGCTGATCAATGACAGTTTGTGAGGGGCTGCATTGTATTAGCGCAGGCAGGAACGTCAAACTGGTAAGAACAGTTTGATTACGAGGAGTGACGCCCCAGTAATTCAAAGTTACCACGGGATGTGGTCCATCAAATCCCATCGTCCTCCTCCAGGCTGGAGAACACTAGAGTACAAAGTCTGGAGCTGATCACTGGGGAATGATCCAACAAACCCCATTTTTACCCCTGTCAGACTAGGGACCACCAGAGCAATGGGTCTGAGGCCGATGCTTCCAGTGGAAGCGGCCCCAGGTGCATACGCCTACTAGCATCGTCCGGTGAAAGACCACCAGAACTGGGAAGCGCTAAGCGGTTTTCACAAATCACATTCCGCTTCCGCGCTGGTGTTTTCAGCTTCCACAGTAGGAATATATGGATATGATGGTGCTTCCAGGATCAAAATATTCCGGAAGTAAACTCCACGGCCATTCGGATCTCTGGGCGCTGGGAGCCCTTCATTCCGCATTTAGCAAAGATACCGAACCAATTTAGAATAGATTTCTGCAACATAAGAGGCCTAAATACAAACATAAATTCGGTACACGAACATCTACAAGCAAATAGACCACACATACTAGCCCTTACAGAAACACAAGTATGTTCTACAACAACAACAGTGATATACCCCTATCCTGGTTACGACTTACATACCCGATTTAGACATAAGTTCGGAATATGCCTTTTTGTAAGAAGCGACCTTTCATGTCACCGCGAGGAAACGCTCGAACCGAACATCCTTGTGGCTCAAGTTCACCGCCAAGGGATACCAAGTTTATATGTTGTCTCTATCGCCCTCCGAGCGATAGAGCCTACTGAAGCTTTTTCTCAACACTAGCTACCACTTTTGACTCAATACAGGTTGATCACCCCAGTTCAGAAATAATCGTTCTGGGTTAGTTTGTGTTAGTACGAAGGTAGAGAGGCTGAAGCATTTGCCATCAGCTGCGGGCTTACTCAACTTGTAGACGAACCAACTCGAATCTCATAGAGGGGCGAATTCGCCGCCCTCCTGGAACTTTTTCTAACCACCAATCCTGACCAGTACAAAATTCCAGTTGGTCCGCCATTAGGTACTTCCGACCACAAACTTATTACAACGGTGTGTGAATTGCCACTCATACAGAAGGACCCAGCATTGCCTCGCAAAATCTGGCATTACAATTCTGCAAACGATCTAAGGGAGTTCTACCTAGATATTCCTTGACTCGACCTCTGCTTTGGCACTGACGACCCGTCAGTCTGTTGTGAAGAGATTACGCAAGTAATATCCTCAGGAATGGACGCATACATCACAAATTCCATCAAGTTACTGTTAAAAGGAAAGCCCTGGTTCGATAGAAGATGCGAAAGAGCTGTAGGTAGGAAACAGCAAGCCTACAAGTACTGGCAGCAAAATGAGAACGCTGAAAATCGCAATTATTTTGTCGAAGCGAGAAATGAATGCAAACGTGTGATCAGGAATAAACTTTTGCAATGTCCCAGTGGTTCCAGAAATTTCTGGTCCATAGCAAAGGCAGTAAGTAACAACTTTACAAAAACGTCTCTCCCACCTTTGACGGACGAACGTGGCATCACGGCAACTACAGCCAAGGAAAAAGCAAACATGCTCACTAAAACGTTTTCATCGCACTCTACCTTAGACGGCCCCCAAGGCAACACTCTCCCCACCATCTCGAACATCAACACTACCATGGCAGAAGTCACGTTTCATCACCATGATATTCGCAAAATCCTTAAAGAACTAGATACGCAAAAGGCATCAGGTCCGGACGGAATACCTGCTATCGTGCTAAAGAACTGCGTCAACGAACTAACACCCGTTTTTCCAGGCTTTTTTCTCTTTCTTACGGAAAAGGGATTTACCCATCCTCTTGGAAAGTCGTTCGAGTGCAACCTGTTTCAAAAAAAGGCAAGAAAACCACGCCCTCAAACTATCGCCCAATTGCCTTGCTTCCAATAATCTCCAAAGTCCTGGAACGTGTAGTCAACCAGCAACTACTCAAGTACCTCTAGAACAACAGATTAATCAGCGATAATCAATACGGCTTTCGCAAAGAGAAATCGACTGGAGATATATTGGCCTATGTGACTCATATGTGGAGTAGGACAACTGAAAATTACGGAGCGTCTCGAGCGATTGCGTGGGATATTTCAAAGGCATTCGACAGAGTTTGTCATGACGGACTGCTCAACAAACTGCCGTCCTTCGGACTGCCAGCCTCTCTTTGCAGCTGGCTGGCCAGTTTCCTTAAGAACCGATTCCTACACGTTGCAGTCGATGGACACATCTCAGACACATTCACCATCAACGCGGGCATGCCTCAGGGCACAATACTTTCACCAACTCTGTTCCTCATCTATATTAATGACCTGCTGATCGAAACGAATAAACCTGTTTACAGTTTTGCAGATGACAGTACCCTTGTCTCCCACTTTAGATCAGAAAAGCGCTTACCAGCGACTGAGACTCACCACCGCAGACAGGACCAGATTACAGCTATTAATCAAGACCTGGAGAAAGTTCAAACTTGAGGCGACCGAAATTTGGTCCAGTTCAATGCAGCAAAGACCCAAGCAGCAACGTTTACCAAGAGGGCCAATACAGCGGGCCCTGACATCATTATGGCAGGAACGACCATTCCTTCATCCTCGTCAATCGGATTGCTGGGTGTCTCGGTCAACAGCAATATGTCATGGTATGACCATGTTACTAACATCGCAAAATCAGGCTCCCAGAAGCTTGGTGCGCTATTTCGCAACAAAAAACTCTATACACCGCAGCAGTAGCTCTTGCTGTACAAAGCGCAAAAAAGACTGTGCTTAGAGTATTGATCACATATCGGGGGTGCCGCACCAAAGCATACCCTAAAGCTGCTGGATTCTATTCATAAGAGAGCTGTGCGTCTTGTCGGCGACCCGGAGTTGACCCGGAATCTGGATGGTCTGGAACACCGCAGACATGCGGCCGAGATGTCTCTGTTTTATAGATACTTTCACGGCAGATGTTCCCCAGTCGCAGGACACCTGATCCTTCTATACTTATTAACAATATTATCAATAAATGTGGACATTGTTTTAAAATTTCAGTTTTTTTTGTTGTCTAATACCTCATTACTTACTTGCAAACTTATTCATGAATTTATTTAGTTATTGAGGAGTGGTACCTAGGACATCAAAAGCAGTTAGCAGTTCAGCTGGTAGAGAGCTGCTTGCGCCCTTAACCGAACTACATCTCTCACTGAGCAGCAGAATTTGCACACTCTCCTCAACTGCCTATTCGCATATAACTAATTTCTGTTTACGAGTTTTGAACTTATTTGTTTTTTTTTGTTCTTATTATTTTAATATTATTTTACATCAATTATATCTGCTATTAAACAGAGAAAGAGGGTGGCAATTTTTTCATTTATTTTTTTTTTCATTTTGTTTTTTAATTTTTTTTTTAATATTATTTTATAACGACTATAACCTCACTCTCTGCTATTAAGAACAAAAAAATGTGGCAATGGTTTTCAAGTTAAGGTTACTGGAATGGTACTTGGCTGATTTAAGGATAAGAGTATAAGAATATGAGAAATAACTTAGATATATATAAAAGTTCTTTCCTCTATTCTTTTACCTTAATTGATTTATTAAACATTTACTACCTGTACTTTAATGACGTTCATTAGAATACAGACTTTCCATTAAGATACGAGTTTATAGCCAATCTAAATGCGTTTTCACGGCAATATTCAGTAAAATCAAATATTGACATGACCATGACATTTTAAACTTACCAATTTTGACAGGTCACTATTATTAATCATTTAGTAAATTTTGAAAGCTAAAATACTATTTTTCATTAATATGAATGGTCGTAGGAAAGAAATGGTATGCAACTTACATCTAAGGGCTAATTAGACACTCCCATTCATTAAGATACACGCCTACGCTTTGGGTCCTAAATCTCGTACTCGTGTATTAATATTAATAGCTCCTATTAAATGCTCATTGCATAATATATTATTATGTTGTAGACAGTTAATTTTATCTAAGTTGGGGTTTGAAACTTTTGGCAAAATGTTCTACAAAACAGTTTTGTCCTCAATTCCAAAATAAAAATTGGCCATTTAATTTTTTAGCACATCGTATGGTTAAATCTCCGTTCAGTAAAAAATGATTTACCAATGAAAAGAACGCAATTAAGAATATAGCGAAAGTTAATGGATTCAATACTAACATCAGCTCGCCCCTGCTTAACAGATAGATAGGCATGCATTTAGAACAACCAGTCGTAATTCCATATCAAACTCAGTTTAATGTTACGAAGTTTTGAACGTTAGAAAATAGTGAAATATATTAAATTGGTTACATGGACTTTGACCTAAAATATATTGGGCAAACTAGAAGATCCATACAAACAAAGATTCAAAAACAAACGAGATTCAAAAACACAGAGCTCATTTAAAGTATGGTAGGGTAGAAAAATCAAATTTTGCGTAGCATGCTTTTGAGATCGTAGAATAATAATTCAATATTTAAAATTAATTTATGGTACATCTGACAGAAGATTGTTAGACGCGTATGAAGGTATGGAAATTATTAAATGTAAATGAGTAGTTTAAGTAAAGATAGAGGGTCTATCCCATATAGTCCATCGTCCATCGTACTGGTTAATTGAGCGAGACTAAAAGCAGTTCGTGTATTTGTTCTTTTTTGGTTACGTTTAATTAAGCTCATAGTTAGGTTAAATTAGAGTTAGGAAGATTATAAGTTTAGTTTTAATCATCTGCTGATGATGGTAACATGGTCAGCGAAACCCGCGTCAAGATCAAAATTGTGTCTCGGTATTGTGGATAAAACTGTGTCGTAGTTAATTTAGCACCGGAAGATGGAATTTTCATACATAATGAAGTGCACCGCCACCGAGTTTGGATTAGTTTCAGTATTATAAATGAATCGATTAAAAAAATTAAGTGTAAAAGATCCTAAGATTAGTTAAAATAATCAATAAACATATTTTTATGAACATCCTGTATTACTTAAAATGCTACCCAACCGTCCGTTATATTTATCTTATATCCTCGAAAACTGATACCCTAAGATAATAAGATAAACAAATAATATGAGCAGGGATTGTTGAGAGAGACCTAAAACAAAAACGAGTGCTGGTACTTTGGCCGATTAGGAACCATGTATATAGAGTGGCCTTAGTTTACCTATGTGTGGTTGTTTTGTGTGAAATCATGTCGACATATGAATAATAATTTATATTGTTATTAAAGTCCGTGGCAGAAGTTTTGATGGTATACCAGAGTTTATTGCCGATTGGCAAGGTATTACCAGGTTGTGGTCGATTATGTAGCAATGACCGGGATGCCCTATGTTTTGTGTGCAATGCCTTCGAGTTGGTCTTGTGAGTGTTAGGGCGCCTCACTTGTCTTCTCGAATTGACACACTTGGGTTCTAAGATCTCGGTATGTGTTATCTTAGTTTCCGGGTGCTGAGATGCTTACTGTTTAGCGGCAGTGGAGCGTCTGGGGTAGCCCAAACTATTTCAGGTGACACTAGCTAGTCGTCGAA
>MU187523.1:0-24063 GCA_016904865.1 Pissodes strobi | reverse complement strand
TTCACAACACTGAAACATTAGCGAAGTGTAGTGAAATCATTAATTTGGCGAACTCAAGTAGTGTTGATGATACCAGCTCTAAGTCCTGGTCCACAGTTCAAAGTAAACGACGGTTAAAAAGTGAAAGTAAACAAAAAGTGTCGCGCTCGAACAAAATTGTGATCGGGAATAATTCTAGTTCTGATTTAAAATCGGCTCCAAAATTTGCCGATGTGCACGTTTATCGCCTAGATCCAAGTACAACAGTCAACTGTTTGCAAAATTTCTTGCAGCCTAAATTTCGGGAAGTGTTGTGTGAAAAATTAAGTTCAAAGTTTCCAAATCAATATTCATCTTTCAAAGTAAGTGTTCATCAATCTAATTTTACAAAAATTATGGATGCTGACATTTGGCCACTCGGCACTTGTGTAAATAATTTTTTTTACCTACGTCAGACGGATGGTCAAAGAGGGAAGTAATATTTAGCTCGGATTTTATATCGATTAACATTCAGGGTCTTACCCATGATAAGCTGAATAGTATAGATATAGAGTACTTAACCGAATATGACATAGACATTGTGTGTCTGCACGAGACGTGGGCCGTTAGGGACTCTATTGAGTCGTTTCATATTCTTAATTATAGGCTTGATAGTTTTTATTGTCGTAATGTTGCTAGAAGAGGTGGGGTATGCACCTGGGTTAGACACGGTATTAATTTTAAGGTAATTGACTTGACTCAGTTTTGTTGCGAGTTTTCATTTGAGGTATGTGCTGTGCAATTTAGCGTGCGTGGAAAAAAAATTATTCTTCCCAATTGCTAAAGATCTCCAGATGGAGACATGAATATATTGTTGAATGCTCTTGAGAATGTCCTGTATTTTGTATACAGACCGCAAATTTCTATTTATCTCTGTGGTGATTTGAATATAGACTCGCAAAGAAACGGCAATGATCGCAATTTTACAAAGCTATATACTCTGTCTAATTTTAACTTAAGTCCAATTGTTAAATGGCCTACTAGAATTCAGGAGCCTTTTACGTTTAAAACAATAGATAATATTTTTACAAATGTTACCCGTAAATCGAATTTTAATATACCTTTTCTGATCACCGTTCAATTCTATCTGAATGTAGGATTTTTTCGGGAAATCATGCATCGGCTTATACATATCAGTCTAGGAACTTTTCTAATACATCCATGGAAAACTTTCAGTCCGAATTGAGTAATGTGAACTGGAGTGATTTGTATACTTTGAACGAAGTGGATAAATCTTTTAACTTTTTTTTTTGATCATTTTATGAATATTTTTAATCAAAATTTTCCCGTCACAGTTCGTCTGGGGGGAAGACCTAATGATAAGCAATGGGTTGATGATTCTGTGAAACAGTCTAGTGCAAATCTGAAGGATTTATTTTTTTTATGTAAGCACTATCCAGAAATTAAATCCACATATAACGCCGCTAAGACACAACATCACAAGCTCGTGAAAACTATGAAGAGGGAGTATTTTCAGAACAAATTTTTTTCTTCGGAGAATCCTGGGAGAATGGCTTGGGGGACTGTTTCTCTCTTGACTGGTAAGGTCTCCAATAAAACTAATAATATAGTTCTTAACGTAGACAATAAACTGTTAAAAGACTATGATACAATTTGTGAAACTTTTAATGATTTTTTTATTAATGAGCCACTGAAGATTGTTCAGTCAATTGAGAGAAATAATCTATCAACTCACGATTTTTCTAATTTTATTAAAAAGAACTATAATAGTTTCTTTCTGAAGCCCGTTACAGAAGACGAGGTTGAACTTTTAATTAGGTCTAGAATAAAAAATAAATAGTCATCTGGTTTTGATGGAATCCCGCTTTGTCTTTTTAAAAAGGTCATGTGTTATTTGAGTAAGCCATTAGCCTTCTTAATAAATCTTAGTTTTTCTGCCGGTCAATTCCCTAGTCGGCTGAAAGTAGGAAAAGTTGTTCCTATCTTTAAGAAAGGTGATCCTGAATTGATGAAGAACTATAGACCGGTGGTGGTGTCGTCTTCATTTTCGAAAATTTTTGAATATGCTTTCCTAGTTCAATTTTTTAAGTTTTTATTAAAATTTATTTTAATTAATGATAATCAGCATGGTTTCTTACCTGGAAAACCTACAAATACTGCCATTCAGGAATTCTATGATAAAATTCTGGACAGGGTTGATAATGGAGATTGTCCAGTGGCTGTTTTTCTTGACCTTTCAAGAGCGGTTGATTGTGTCAATATTAATTTATTACTGTCCAAATTGGAAGACTATGGGATCCGGGGTAAACCGCTGTGTTGGCTGAATTCATTCTTGAGTGACAGAGTTCAGTATGTTTCTCTTGACTATTTGTCTAGTAATAGTAGACAAAAGGCAAGTTCATCATATAAGACTGTTCGTTCGGATGTGCCTCAAGACCCCTTTTATTTATAATATACGTTAATAACATAGTTAGCATAGCTGCCGATTTTCATTTAACGATGTATGCAGACGACACTACTGTCTTGGTTTCTGGTAAATCTTATGGAAAAGTGTAACGATACCTTGGATAAATTATTTAAATTTTTCAATAGCAATGGCTTACATCTAAATGCAGAAAAAACACAAGCATTAATATTTAGAATGCCTCAAAGACCTCTGGTTGACCCTCCATCATTAAATATAAATAGTGAGAATATTTCGTATGGTAGTTCGGCAGTTTTTTTGGGAGTAAGGATTGATGGTTTTCTATCCTGGCGACCGCACTGTGAAGCCTTATGTGGAAGGCTTAATCAGGTGTGTTATTAGGTGAGAATCTTGCGCCATGTACTTAATATTGAGCAGTTATTTTCCCTTTATTATGCCCAGACGGGTAGTCGTCTAGCGTATGGCATTTGTTTCTGGGGTGCATCTTCTATGGTCTCAGATGTATTTATTGCGCAGAAGAAAATTATTAGGGTCATTGCGGGTGTCTCCCCTACCTCCTCCTGTAGAAATTTGTTTGTAAAATTTAAAGTACTGACAGTTCATTCATTGTTTATATATTGGATGTGTGTAAATGTTTTTGTTAATAAGTCAATGTATAAACCGTCCTCAATGTTTCATTCATATGATACTCGTCGAAAGAATGACATTATGACAGCACACTGTAAGTTGAATGTAACAAAAAATTCATTGCGCTGTTTGGGCGTTACATTATTTAATTCACTTCCAATTAATCTTAAGGTTTGTTCAAATGTTAACATATTTAAGCGGAGGTTGAAGCAATTGCTAGTTTCTAAATCTATATATTCTCTCGATGAATTTATTAATAATCAATAATCGTTGATTGTTTAATGTTAATTGTTATTTATTTGTAACATAGCTTTATTACTTTTTTATACTGACGATGTCTATACATTTTCTCAAATGTCTTTGATGAATAAAGTATTATTATTATTATTATTATTATATTGGCCTATGTCACTCATATATGGAGTAGGGCCATTGAGAACTACGGAGAGTCTGGAGCTATTGCGAAGGCACTCGACAGAGTTTGGCATGACGGACTGCTCAACAAACTGCCGTCCTTCGGACTGCCAGCCGCTCTGCAGCTGGCTTGCCAATTTCCTTAAGAACCGATCTCTGCACGTTGCGTTTGATGGACACATCTCAGACACATTCACCATTAACGCGGGCGTGCCCCAAGGCGCAATATTTTCACCAACTCTTTTTCTCATCTATATTAATAACCTGCTGACCGAAACGAATAATCCTGTTTTACAGATACTTTTACGACAGATGTTCCCAGGATTTGGCCCGCCTCATCCCGCCCCTCGCAACGCCTGTCAGACAGTCACGACAGTTCTTCGTACAACTGGAAACTCCTAGAACATCGCTTTACAAGAACTCCTTTGTCTGGCGCACTGCATCACTGTTTCACTCTAATTACAACCTACAACTGTTCAAGAACCGTGTCAATCAACATCTTCGCACACGCACCGCTCGTCGAGCGCCATAGGATCTCTCTTTAGCGTGTGTGCCACTGCCATAAAAAAACGTAGCAGCTTACACATCTTATCCATGCGCTTCCGTGTGATTACAGTGACTCAAGGGGCGCTTTAAAAATCTAGCCAATTGCATTGAATATCTTACTGTTGCTCCCCGATGGGATTTAGGTACAAATCAGTTTTGCCAGCGACACGGAATTTGCCGTGTTTTCACGGATTGTGAAACTAGAACAAGGACACGGATTTTATTGGGTTCCTTGCAATGAAAACACGGATTTTTTACAGATGATTTGGCGTTATTATATGTATGTGTCATATATCCATTTTAATATAATTCGCTTAATTTTAATCGATATTTCATATAGATATTATTCAATCCTAAAAATAGATGTGCCAATCAACTGGTCTCTTTAGTTTCAAAGATGCGTTGATGAATCGGAATTTCAAAATATTGACGACCACTGACAATTTTGGATCAAAAGCTTAATGCGAAAGTAATTTCACCATGAGTGCCGGCAGAAGGGGGCAGTTGCCTGAAGTATTAAAATAATGCATAGTATAAAAATACATTTCAAATTCATTAAAATTTAGAAAAACTCCCCCCCTGAAATTTGTTCTGCGGCGCCCATAATTTTAACATATGAATCTAATCAAGACAAAACGAAGAAATTGTTTAATCACTATACTCTATTTCGAAATGATGCGAAGTAATAAATCATTTTCTGATGGCTGATACATAGGCGTACATAATTACGTATATATACGTACATATTTTAAACGTTTACCTGTCCTAATACTCGGACTTTCCCAGCATTATATTTATCACACTTAGGTTTTTTTATTACTATTGTAAACATTCAAATTTGACGATTTTTTGTATGCATACCCTAAAGTTTAAGTAATTGTAATTTTTCAGTTATATTTGTTCTTCCGAAGAAGACACAGTGTGTTTGTTTCATTTCATAGTTTCAATTAAAATGGCTAATTCACTTTTCTCTCCAGTGAAACGAGCGGGCAAATGTCCATTTTCTGTTAACGAAAAGAATATTATTCTTAATGTATATGACGCCCTCAAACATCAAAATCCTCTGTATAGCGTTGATACTGTGGTGGAAATGTGTTCGCAAATGACGGGTGTTTCAAAAACGTCGATATATAAATTAAGGTGTGAACGAAAAAGTGGAGCTGTAAAACCACCTATACCATCTTCAGGAAGAAAGACGGTGCCTATCGATGAAGACTACAAACTTATAATTAGAAGAACAGTACATTCCTTTTATTTTAATAAGGAAATACCAACCATCGACAAAATTTTAGGAGCCTTGAAGCAAGACCAAAATATGTCTCCAACGATAAGCAGGAAGAAATTGTGGACAACTTTAAAACAAATGAATTTCAGCTGGGAAAAACAAAGCAGAAAATCGCTCCTAATCGAAAAAGATGAAATTATTTGCTGGAGGAGACATTACTTAAGACAGATATAGCAGTTTCGAAGTGAGAATAGAAAGATTTATTATCTGGACGAAACATGGCTTAATGAAGGATATACGGTTGGGAAGATTTGGCAAGACAAAAATATGTCAAGTTTTCGTCAAGCATTCTTAGAAGGCTGGTCCACCGGACTAAAACCACCATCTGGAAAAGGAAAGCGACTGATTATTACACACCTTGGAAGTGTTGATGGTTTTGTTGAGGGCGGTTTGTTAATGTTTGAGTCAAATCATTCTGGCGATTACCATGAAGACATGAATGGCGATGTGTTCGAAGAATATTTTGAACAAATGTTAGATCTCATTCCACCTAATTCTGTGATAGTGATGGACAATGCGAGTTAAGACGAAAAAATGTGGAAACTAGACCATTTAATTGACCTAATTGTAGAGCCTTTAATTATATCCTTGGAACATGACGAAGATTCGACGGATTTTTCTGACGACGAAAATGATATACCATAGTTCTCTACATAACTGTTTACACAAAATCGCAATTCTTATACCTTATTATATAAATATTATATGTGATAAAATGTTACAGTAATACTAACTGTTTTTGAATATACATAAATAAGTGAATACATAAAAGTACTTAGGTAAAACAGGTATTTTAAATTAAATACCCAAACGTACGCTACTGCAGGTAGAAAATGGCCGCTTTGCTAATAAAGCCTATTGTTTGCAGCGGGATTGCCATACAAAACAGGGTGGAATGGTTAAAATATAATACAGCAGGCTATAACAGCCGTGGCTAAATATTTAGAAATCACAAAAATTTATTTGACCACTCTGTTAGCGTTTTGCTTTTATAAGTAGGTTTTATTACTCCGCACCATTTCGAAATAGAGTACATTGATGGAAGTCTGCTGGCTTCATAGGAGGTAAAAAAATATATTGTGTTCTATTTAAGCCAGTCAAATCAATGTTAAAAAATGGTGAAAACGGATTCGGCATTGACTAAATGCGGCGATCTATTTTAAATCTAGTTGAGTTGAGTTATCTTAAAGCTCATTATTTGTAAAAAGAAGAATTATTTTATGCTTGTTTCGAATAAATGGATTTAATAAGAAGACCTTCTCATTTTAAGCGTCGTAAGCTCGTAAGTAACTATTGAATTACTTTATCTTAATTACCATCATGAAAAATCCGGAGTGGTGCATGTATGACGTCATATTCTATTTATTTTTTAGTTGAACATTTCAACTCAGTGTCATCTTTCTTCCAACAGCTTAACTCTTCGATATACAATTGATTTTACGTTTACAGTAACCTTTTTCAAGCTATATTTCAGCGACACGGCCGTGGGGTACAAACACACGGAAATTTTGAGAACTCTGTTACGGATTTTTTTTATTTATGGTTGGCAACACTGGTAAAATACTACCTGCGAATCATCGTTAGAAAATGAATCGTTAGAAAGGATGTAAGATTCGATTGTTGAACTGCATTTTTTATTTTTATTATTATTTTCTTATGTTGGTCATCCCTTGGGTTAATTTCAGCTAGTTTTATTTGGTTACGCCCCCGGAGGCATTCACACATTCCGTTCATGCATTTGGCACCTAGAGGTTGTTATTGATCAAACCATTACAAATTTGAACTTATATCCAATCAGCACGCAGCGCGTGTGCAAAAATCGTGTACGGAATGTAATTCGGTGCCAAGTTCAGATACGGAATGTAATAAATACTTTTGCAATATAAGTATTTTCCGAAGGCTTCAAAGAGTATGATAGAAGTTCGGAAAGGAAGAGAGGCGTCTTTTAAAGACAAGCATCTTCAAACGGCATTTTGTAGTTAGTACTGTTAACTTCACGCATGGCCCCCCGCTTGCTTCGCTCGCTCCGGGACGCAATCAAACATAACTAACCCAAATTAAAAAAAAGAACAAACATAACCATAAAAAAAACTCTTGCCACTAACGGGAACCGAACCCGGAACAAACCGAAGCTTCGTATGACAAGCACACCATCTAACTACTGCCGCCACCAGGTTTGCTGGAAGCGATTCACTGGACCGCAAAGACATGCCGCTTCATGCGGCATTCCGTACCTGAATTTGGCACCGAATTACATTCCATAGATGATTTTCGCACCCTCGCGTTGATTGGATAGAGGTTGAATGGTTTGACCAGTAAAAATCCCCTAGGTGCCAAATAGATATGCCGAATGAATAAATGCCCCCCGAGCGAGGGAAGCGAGCGGAGGGACATACGTGAAGTGAAATATTAGTTTAATGATAAGAAAAAATTGCCAATGATAGCCGAAGCATGGACTAAATGTGTAAACTGCCACGTAGACGTAAGTTTAACGCATCAACATATTTAGAAGGAATGCCCAAAAGTAGGAACGCTGGCGACGATTCTTCTTAGCCCTGACAAATTAACTGCAAAAATGTTCTGGGTCATTTTTGACCCGACCATTCCAGTTCCGGGTTAAAACGAATGAAATATTAATTTATATATATGAGAACACATTATTTGTCTTTCATGTATACAAGTTTATCAAAAAACGGATTAGTTGCTAGAAGTACAAAGAGTGTGTTAAAACTCTGGAAGCTTTTAATTTTTTAAATAATTTAATATCGTCCAAACCATTTATTTCATTCCTACCAAACTCTGTATACAGGAATATGGGAATGTTCCGGACTCAATGGTACCGATATTGCCAAATTTAGAAAAATAGATTTTATTTCTTTATATGGAGTATATTACGCCTATTACGCTTCTGCAGTATCTAGGATTTTGGAATCCTTATCTCCAAAACGGAGAAAAATACAGATATTGCAAGAATTTGTCTTTTCATACGTAGCCCTTGATTAAAAAAAAAAACAAAAATATCTCGCTAAAAAGAAATTATGATAGAATAAAATTTTGAGAAAATGAAATGGTTTTAATAGCGTCCTGTAGATATAACAAGTTCGCTCTGGAACTCTGCAACTAGGTATGCTAAGTAGACAATAAATTCTATACTCTCAGCTACATAAAACTGACAATCACCACTAAATACCTTAATTCTTATTAACAATATTAAACTTGAAATTTTCAGAAAAATTCATATGTTGCACTTCAGGTGACCAGCAGTTTATATTTCTCATCTAATATGTTTACGAAAAAAATATAAATGGAATTATTAAATTGATCCTGAACTACACAAAAAACATTCATTCTTTCTAACCATTGCATCATTGAAAAAAGTACTATAACCTTGTAGATGTTAAAAGTAAATACTACATCTCTACTGTCTAATGCGCATAATATGGCATTTAAGTTAATATCTTGGTCGACCACTCGATAAGGTTGATTATTCTCGTCGAAAATTATATACTTGTCCAACTTTAGTTAATAAAAAACGTGTATATGATACTGTAATAATTCCGAGGACATTCAATTTTGTTTGGTTAGTACATTTGCGTAAAACGGTAATATATTTTATTAAGAAATTTCATATGAATCATATAAATATGAAAATAATCATTTATTTCTCACACTATATTCTTATCTGTGTATATTTTTGTATTTTAATATTCTAATTATCGTATAAAATAGTTTAACCTTTGATATTTTCTAAAATCAATAACAAAATATTTCCCCGAAATAAAATTATTTCAATGCAATATTGCAAAACTATAGTGGATCAAAAATGGATATTTAATTTTAGAAATGGAATATGTGGTGGTGTTCGGTGGTACAGATAACATATTATAAAAAAAATGGTGACTAAATTAAAAAATATATTATTCCTCCGTCCATATTTTTAGTTAAATAAGATTTATGATTCGGATCTCAAAACCTTTGCCATTATCTAATCTTGACTTGAGGAAATAACTCTTTAGTACAATAAATTAACTTTTAACGTTTAAAATGTTTTGTCTTAATTAATGTCATACGTAGTTTTTTCACCAAATATCGCGTCGTCGCGTCGGTCGTCGTATTTCCCAATATTTGTCAGATTAAATAAGTAGCCGCCACACGTTTCGAGTGAACTTTAAAGACATTTCCTGTATCTTACTCTATATATAGTTAGTTATATTACTGCAATGATACGAGTGAATTTTTTATTATATAATCTCAGATATATACCTTCTTTCTTCGACGACTAGCTAGTGTCACCTGAAATAGTTTGGGCTACCCCAGATGCTCCACTGCCGCTAAACAGTAAGCATCTCAGCACCCGGAAACTAAGATAACACATACCGAGATCTTAGAACCCAAGTGTGTCAATTCGAGAAGACAAGTGAGGCGCCCTAACACTCACAAGACCAACTCGAAGGCATTGCACACAAAACAGAGGGCATCCCGGTCATTGCTACATAATCGACCACAACCTGGTAATACCTTGCCAATCGGCAATAAACTCTGGTATACCATCAAAACTCCTGCCATGGACTTTAATAACAATATAAACTATTATTCACATGTCGACATTATTTCACACAAAACAACCATACATAGGTAAACTAAGACCACTCTATATACATGGTTCCTAATCGGCCAAAGTACCAGCACTCGTTTTTGTTTTAGGTCTCTCTCAACAATCCCTGCTCATATTATTTGTTTATCTTATTATCTTAGGGTATCAGTTTTCGAGGATATAAGATAAATATAACGGACGGTTGGGTACCATTTTAAGTAATACAGGATGTTCATAAAAATATGTTTATTGATTATTTTAACTAATCTTAGGATCTTTTACACTTAATTTTTTTAATCGATTCATTTATAATACTGAAACTAATCCAAACTCGGTGGCGCTGCACTTTATTAAGTATGAAAATTCCATCTTCTGGTGCAAAATTAACTAAGACACTGTTTTATCCACAATACCGAGACACAATTTTGATCTTGACGCGCGTTTCGCTGACCATGTTACCATCATGAGCAGATGATTAAAACTAAACATATAATCTTCCTAACTCTAATTTAGCCTAACTATGAGCTTAATTAAACGTAACCAAAAAAGAACAAATACACGAACTGCTTTTAGTCTCGCTCAATTAACCAGTACGATGGACGATGGACTATATGGGATAGACCCTCTATCTTGACTTAAACTACTCATTTACATTTAATAATTTCCATACCTTCATACGCGTCTAACAATCTTCTGTCAGATGTACCATAAATTAATTTTAAATAGTGAATTATTATTCTACGATCTCAAAAGCATGCTATGCAAAATTTGATTTTTCTACCCTACCATACTTTAAATGAGCTCTGTGTTTTTGAATCTCGTTTGTATGGATCTTCTAGTTTGCCCAATATATTTTAGGTCAAAGGCCATGTAACCAATTTAATATATTTCACTATTTTCTAACGTTCAAAACTTCTTAACATTAAACTGAGTTTGATATGGAATTACGACTGGTTGTTCTAAATGCATGCCTATCTATCTGTTAAGCAGGGGCGAGCGGATGTTAGTATTGAATCCATTAACTTTCGCTATATTCTTAATTGCGTTCTTTTCATTGGTAAATCATTTTTTACTGAACGGAGATTTAACCATACGATGTGCTAAAAAATTAAATGGCCAATTTTTATTTTGGAATTGAGGACAAAACTGTTTTGTAGAACATTTTGCCAAAAGTTTCAAACCACAATTTAGATAAAATTAACTGTCTACAACATAATAATATATTATGCAATGAGCATTTAATAGGAGCTATTAATATTAATACACGAGTACGAGATTTAGGACCCAAAGCGTAGGCGAGTATCTTAATGAATGGGAGTATCTAATTAGCCCTTAGATGTAAGCAGGGTGACCACCTCTCCGGTTTTCACCCGGAGTCTCCGGATTATCATAGCGGTTCTCCGTTCTCCGGTTTTTCAGATAAATCTCCGGTTTTCGTTCGTCGATAATACCATTCCAATAATATTGATGGGTTGACCGTCTTAGCAACATGGCAACATCGCTATGAAAGATCGTCAAACGAATCGACCGACTGGAAATAATTGTCCTGCGTCGTTCGGTTGGTAATTCCCCGCTTCAAACGTTTTGTTGCTCTGGCGCTGGCATTAGGAAAATTTCAAGAAGATTTTTCACTTCTGTCTATGGATGAAATATGGGTAAAGGTGTTTCAGTGCGGTAATTTTCCGGGAGTGTTGAAAATTATTTCAATAATTTTTTCAGTCCCAATTGGCAATGCATATTTAGAACGAGTGTTTTCGATAATGTCTGGACTTCGGACTGGTGAAGGAAATAAAATGCGAGTCGAATTGGTTAAAATGGAATTGTGCACAAAACTAAACTATGATTTCACCTGCCAGAAATTTGCAGAATATTTGTCAAAAGTTGCGCAAAAAGATTTACTGAAATGTTGTCGCACCAATAATAAATCTACTTTCAAATTTAAGTAGATATGTACGAGTGTAATTTTGTTTTAATACCTAAAGACTTATGTTAGTTTATTAAGTTTTAGATATTCCAAAAATAGGGTATTTTATTAATGAAAATAAACGTTATTTTTGATTAAAAAATATTCGTTACCCGTTGCGTTGTTTCGTATAGATATATTTTAATAAATAATTTATTGCGAACTGTGTGAAAATGGTGAATGCGCTGGCAAAATATTTTCTCCTGTTTTTACCCGGCTAAAAGGTGGTCACCCTGAATCTTGCATACCATTTCTTTCCTACGACCATTCATATTAATGAAAAATAGTATTTTAGCTTTCAAAATTTACTAAATGATTAATAATAGTGACCTGTCAAAATTGGTAAGTTTAAAATGTCATGGTCATGTCAATATTTGATTTTACTGAATATTGCCGTGAAAACGCATTTTGATTGGCTATAAACTCGTATCTTAATGGAAAGTCTGTATCCTAATGAATGTGATTAAAGTACAGGCAGCGAATATTAACTACGATAAGAAGATTCACTCTCCGCGGCGGCACGTCAACGGTATGTCTCCTTCCCCGCGCGAAAACTAGCATGATACTGGCATGTGACCTTTGGACCCGGCGCACGCTGGTCGAATTTCTAGGAAAGCTGGCAATAATAAGGTTTACCAGAAATAAGACATAAAAGTTATTAAGTATTACACGTTTAATATATCGTGTTTTAGACAAATAATTGTTGAATTTTTTGCTCATCATCTATATTTATATATAGGGAGTATCAATTATCACTAACGATAAAAATCATGAATAAAAATCATTTGTATGATCTTAAATCGTTTTAAAAAATGATTTTGAAAATTAAGGGCTCCTTCGTTGTAAAAAAGGGTTTTAAATTTTTAATTCGATGATCCAAATTTTGTTTTTGCAACGGTTAATTCAGGAGTCTCACGAGCAAAATGAATGTTAAGCGGACGACAGAAACGCGTTGATGAGAGCCTGTAATTTTGCCATACATGTATTTCAGAGTTATCGCTATTTTTAAAAAATAATCTAATAGGGACGAAACTAGTAAAAAATATAGAAGTATCAGTGCAGCTGTTGTTCAAAAACACTTGCTTATATTCTGCCTATCCCAAGGTAATATCAAAGCCATATTTACAAATTGAAACTAAATTATAAATTTTTATCTGCTGATTCAGCCAAAGTATTTATTACCTCTTTTTATAATAATATCAGTCTTGCATCAGCAATAATGATTCTACCGAAATTTCAGCTTCAGTTTCACTTACTACAATATTATGGGATTAGGGGTGGGCGACAATAATCGATTATTCGATTCACTTTTAAGAAATTACCGATTAATCGACTTATCGATTAGTATTTCACAAAAAATCGATAATCGATTATTTCGATTAATCGATTATTCAGTTATTTGCTAAAATATTAAGCGTTTAATCGATTATTCAATTTCTTGCCCACCCGTACCGATGACTTTACAACAGGTATAGGTTTTAAAATTCCAATTTAATAATGCGTTGCGTTAAGGGTAATTTAAATGACATTTGAAAATAGCAATCTGTCAAATTCACGTCCGTCACATTTTAAAAATACGAAAAAGAAAGTTCGTGGCTTTAGCGGACATTATTTACCAGATGCGAGGTCAATTCACTACTATGGTCTCCAAAAATTATGGAAAGCCTCCTGCCTCCTACCTGGAACCAGGTGCAATTTCTACGAACAACATCTTACCGCTGCGTCCCGTCAAGTACGGTTCATACGGTTCGTCGATTTTGCCGACAGAGATGGTGGAAATTGCTTATGGTTCACACACTTTGGCTTTCCATATTTTTTGGAGACCATAGTAGTGAATTGAACTCGCATCTGGTAAAAATTGTCCGCTATTTGAAAATACTTTCAGTACAACATATGAAGCAAAAAAAAAACAGAGAAACGTAAATGCTCGAACAAGACAGCAGCAGGGAAAACTGCGCACGTTACAAATTTATTTTGATAATTCTGATAATATGGCTTCAGTTGTTGCACAATTAGGTGTAACACCAACACATAACCTCAACGGAGTGTTAGCAGTATAGTACATCAGTCTTTATCTTTTTATTATGTATTTGGGCAATACTATATGATAAGAACGATCACTCTCCGCGGCGGCATGTCAACGGTGTGTCTCCTTCCCCGCGCGAACACTAGCAGAATATCGGCAGGCCATGATACAATTAAAACAATCATGTTGGCAGGCAACCTTTGACGCGGCGGCCATAGACCAGCTCATCCTTTTGTCAGATTAATTTTCACGCCTAAATTCTATAGTCGAGTCAATATTCGATATAAAATAATATCGCTATTTTTTAGTTGTGTTGTCTTACAAAATAGGAATGAAATATACAGTAAAAATATTGTGCGAAACCTTTAACCAATTTTAAAATCACCCAAAACGCCTAAATTTAACTGAATATTAAAAGATGGGGCCAATTCGAGCAACATTTTCTTCTTGATGTATTTTGTCGGAATATTAGTATTCGGAAATATGGTGTAATCATTAACACAAAGTCAAAATCTTTTAAATATTAGTTATTACATACCTTCAGTATTGTTATCAAAAATAATAATTAAAAACGTTAACAGATTTTTGAAACAGCCAGTTAAATACAAACTTTATCAAAATATTTATTTGGTGATAATAATAAAAAAACCATAACGTAAGTTTGACAGGACGCTGCAAACAATTCAGAAGATATCAATTGAGTTTTTCCAAAGCCAAATAGAGTATTAGAGTGCTATAAATAATTTCGTCATAAATTTGATTAAATATACCGCAAACGAAAATATCGTTTATGGCCAGCTTTTATTTAAATTTAACCAGTGTGCGGCGAAGTTCGCCGATTGTTACCAGGCAACGAAGAAAATAAACGGCGATTCCTTTGTAGCGCTCTCTTGCCATTAAGTGCACCTTCTTGTCGTAGTTAATATTCGCTGGTACAGGTAGTAAATGTTTAATAAATCAATTAAAGTAAAGGAATAGAGGAAAGAACTTTTATATATAAGTTATTTCTCATATTCTTATACTCTTATCCTTAAATTTGCCTATATAATCAGCCAAGTACCATTACAGTAATCTTAACTTGAAAACCATTGCAACACTTTTTTTGTTGTTTAATACCAGAGAGTAAGGTTATAGTTGATATAAAATAATAATAAAAAAAAAATTAAAAACAAAATGAAAAAATTTCCACTCTCTTTCTCTGTTTAATAGCAGAGAGTAAGGTTATAATTGATATAAAATAATATTTAAATAATAAGAACAAAAAAAAACAAATAAGTTCAAAACTAGTAAACAGAAATTAGTTATATGAGAAGAGGCAGTTGAGGAGAGTGTGCAAATCCTGCTGCTCACTGAGAGATGTAGTTCGGTTAAGGGCGCCAGCAGCTCTCTACCAGCTGAACTGCTAACTACCTTTGATGTCCTAGGTACCACTCCTCAATAACTAAATAAATTTATGAATAAGTTTGCAAGTAAGTAATGAGGAATTAGACAACAAAAAAAAAACTAAAATTTTAAGACAATGTCCACATTTGTGGATAATATTGTTAATAAATATAAAAGGATCAGGTGTCCTGCTATTGAAGCTCTGTGTATGTTAAAAAGTTAAATAAACGGTGAAAGCTAACATACAAACTAAACTAATTTAGTCTATGATTATAAAGTAATTATATTGCAATAAATCTATACAATTTAAATAGTAAAAAGTAAAAGGAAATAGAACACTTCACTAATAACCGCGCCGATATCAGTTTTCCAGCATAATACTGAATTATACTAAAGTTATCCAGCATCCAATATTCAATTAAGTATTTCAATCAAAATGAAGTGAATTATGAAATTAATGTAATCAGGTTATTAAATAAAATAATTAGTGCAAGCAATTATGAAATCAATATAATGAACTCAATTAACAAATTAATCAACGAAGTAAATCGCCAACCATTAATCAAATAATATAAAATTCAATGAATAGTTTCTGCGCTACTAGGGATAATTAATATACGGCGACGATGGCGGTCTGCTGAAGGCGGCGTGGGTCTGGCTCAGCTGATGGCTTACATTGGCTGTTGTAGTGGTCCTCTTCCTCTGGTCTGGGCTGGGCTAGGCGGCTGGCTGGCTGGCGACTGGCGACCAGTGTTACTGCAGACGACTTTACCGATGCACTTACAAAGTTCCGGAAAATGTACTAAATTGTACTAAACAGTTTTTTTAACAAGCGTCTAGCCATAGGGGTCAAATTTTTGATGCGATACCGTGCATGCGCAATGGCGATACAATAATTATAAGTATTATTATGGCTTTGCATGGCTCTTTGCTCGCTACGGGGGCGCAATCAACAAGAACTAACCAAAATTAAGAAAAAACCTAAATAAAAACAAACAACATCTGTCGCGACCGACGGGAATCGAACCCGCAGAAATGACAGGCAAACACTCTGCCTACTACACCACCGAGGCATTGAAGGAGTTTCGCTAGAACGTAAAGACGTGGATAATTCCGATATTTCGGCCATATTACGCATGAACGGTATCGCATCGAAAATTTGACCCGTATGGCTATACGCTTTTGTTTTTTATCGCCAATTAAAAGCTGTAAGCTCGCTTTCGTTTGGCAAAGTGTATTTTGTAGGTTAATTAATGGTATAGAAATTAAACTTACAGGTCCTTTATAATTATTTTATTTTTGATAAATAAACGCCAACTGCTAACTAACAGCAACAGCTAAGGTAAGTGAAAATGAAATATGTTTAACGCAGACGTTCGTGGTTTGCGATACCGTGCATGTGTAATATGGCCGAAATATCGGATTTATCAATGTCTTATCCATGTGGTGTAGTAGGCAGAGTGTTTGCTGTCATTTCTGCGGGGCGGGTTCGATTCCCGTCGGTCGTGACCTTAGGCCTTGGAATTTTTTCCATCGTCTAAGGTCGTGACAGATGATTTGCTTAGGAACCTTTTCTTAAGGTTACATTTGCTTCTTATTAACTTCCTAATTTTGGGTTAGCCTTATGTCAGTTTTGGTTAGTTCTTGTTGCCATGCAAAGTCATAATATCTTGTTTCGACATTGCACATGCACGGTATCGCATCGAAAATTTGCCCCTATTACTAGACGCGTGTGAATTCTACGACCGGCAGGGAATTACCAGCGATCCGTGTGACGGAGGCAGAAGAATTTAAAGTTAGAGGTTCCTGTAAATATTCCTATTGCTTCTTCATTCAAACAAGGCTAGCGTAACTTTCAGCGGTTATCCATACTAGATGGTCCTGCTGCATGAAATAAATTCAATTTTTGAGCGCTCGTGTGAAATGTACTAAATTTGACCAATTTCCCTATAAAATGTACTATTGTACCTACACGTAAAAATTTTCAGACTTAGAAATTAGGTAATTTACTGTTTGCACACCTACTATAAAAATATATCTACAAAAATATTAATTAATTATTAATAATGCTCAACGATAAAAATACTTTCATAAATAACTATCAACGTTTCATAGGTTAGTAAAAGGTGCCTGAGTTTGCAACAATGCACCATTATTCCCCATAAGAAAAGCATTGCCATAAGGGGCCACGCTAACTTTTGAGCGTAGACTGGCATAATTTTTCAACATGTATTTTGTCTCTTGGACATTACACAAAGCATTATAAATTTCCCACCAATTCATTAATATTTAAATTTGTTCAGTCCTGTATATTGAAATTTTTATATTTCAATACCTAGCATATTTTAAAAATATTGATATTGTAACAGAATACTTACATGCACTAGGCACCATTTCAGTTTCAATTCCTATTTCTACTACTTTACGTTTCCCTAACACGTTCGAGGTAGATGAATGATGGGACTTTAAGATTGATGGAAGACTTTCAGGCTTCAATACTAATTTGTATCCCAATTCTATAGCTTTGGAATCGACATAAGTAGGAATAAAATTCCCAGAACATATTTGTACGGTAGAAGTATCATCTTGAGTCTCGTCCAAATTACAAAAGTCCAACCAAACTTGGCATGTTCTAGGATTTTTAGGAATCCTAAAAAAAACAAGATATGTTTTACATAAGTATCTATAAACTATAATTACAATTTGTGATGATTTCTTTTAAAAATAACAAAATCTACATACCTATGTCATTGTTTAAAGCTACTTGCTTGCTTCTTTCTTGATTGCACAAAAAACAATGTTTATTACGGCCCATTTTACAATGAAATATATATCTCATTGAGTGCATACAAGCAATAGCGGATAATGATAAGAATCAGAAACAATAACAGAACATTTGATAAAATAAAATATTAAAATCAAAACGTCGACTTGACAACTATTCCTCTTTGTAGTCTTTGACGTCGTTTGGGCGTTTCCGAGGCTGCCCACTGACACGGGCACTTTGACAGCAAACCAATGAAAATGGAGAAAGTGTGTGCAAAAGAGATTTGTTAACATGGAAGGATAAACTTATGCGGTCTTAATATGCTTATCTCTCTTTCTTTGTTACATATACCACTCATTGTATTAATGGGGCACTAGTGGTATATTCTTTTATACGTATATGGATTCACCTCTCTATTATAATTCTCCGGACAGGACTCTTGGTGCAAAACTCGTTTTGCGTTGTTAGTTACGCAAGTAGCCAGCGACGTTTGGTGAGAGAGCGTCACCATGACAGGAAAATATTGATTAATATATGTGTAAAGTTGAACATCTAACATAAGAACCAACCTTTACATCGAATTAATATCTTACTGCTGTTCCAATAAAACATTAAAACGAACATTTGCTATTAAGTTCTCGAATAGATTCGTGGTTATTATCGTTGGACTATGAATGTTGATTGTTGAGGCCATGGGTTCGATCCCCACAAGACAAGATTTAAAAAATATTTAGGTATTACATTATTCCGAGGATGGCTCTATTACGTCAGAAGAGGATCTATATTTAGCTCAAATCAAGACTTGGAAAATATTGCAGATGTTCAACGAAGCTGATGATGGTCGACCCAGCCTTCGGGTTAACGCGTGCGCAAAACATAGAAGATACCACGCGGTTGAAAAATGACATAAACTAGAAAATAATACAGTCCAAGTTTGGAGTGCGCGGTGCGGGTTCGCGAGGAGCCATACGGGGTTCCTATTGGGTCACACGGTCGAGAGATGGCATGAATATGGTGGGTCGCAGGGAGCATGCGCGAGGTGCTGCGGTCTTATATATGCGATAGCTCAGGTCGGTGACGTTTGCCAAGATCTTTACTTTCACAGCTTGGTCATCTCGTGCCTGGCACAAAAAAAAACTACATCGAACCTTAAATTATGTTATGGAGATTTACATGTAAAAATAGTCGAAATTGCCGCCGTATTCTCTTAGCATCTCCACTGATCAAGTTTATCCTTTTTTACTAAATATAATAATCTCTGTAATAATCAGACAGCTTAACAAAAAAATTTTACTTACAGCGATTGATGAAATTGTGAATTTCGTTTTTACAGCTCTCTGTTTTTGGTTTACTTTTTGATTTGAGTAGTGTTTTCGATCCAGCTTTAGCCAATCATTTTTAGTACAGGAATTATACTGAAAAATGAGCCGAAACCCCAGAAAAATTAATTCATAATATCTGACGACTGATTTCAGTTCTTAAGACAGTGCCTTATCACCGTAAATGAAGTCCCCAAAAATCCCCGCATTGTAAAATATACAGGAGGCAATGGAAATATCACAATTTGAACTAACACAAACTACTGTAAAGTTAAATTAGCGTTCATCGCCCCAAGGGGGCATCTGATCATGGTTCAAACGCATTTTTTTCTTGAAGAAATATTTTTTCAACCCGAAAATGACATTTTTTTCCAATCTGGGAAAAAAATCACCGGAAGGCTTAAAAAACAGGGCAAAATGGGCTTATAGCACAGGAATTATACCGAAAAATAGGCCCAAATCCCGGAAAAATTAATTCATAGCATCTGACGACTGATTTCGGTTCTTAAGACTTTGACAGTGCTTCATCCGAGTATAACAAACCAACGAGTAGCGACATAAAGCGTCGGCACCTTTGATGTTCAAGGGACCGATTCCGGCAGAGCCGATGACAGTTGGACACCATATTTGTAAACTGCTCAGACCATGAAGTGGCTCGAAAGGAAGCGGCTCTGTGACTACACTATAAAAATCTTGAAGTGGAAAATTTGAACTGTCTTCCCAAGGACATGAACTTCGGTTAACTTAACAGAATCTAGGACTCAATACTGACCACGTAATGCCAATGCTTTTAATTATTTATAGTTAAAGGTCGCTGTGCATTACATTTATTATTATATAATTATACCTACATATACTAATAAGACATAACGAATATAATAATGCTTATAATAAATTAGTGGCTGCTAGCATATAAACAATACTAGCTTTAAACTTTACGGTAACAATTTACCGTTACATAACCCTATTAATAAACCATACAAAAATAAATATGATAACAATATTTCTCAAATCTATGAGCACGCAAAATGCTAATACCCTTTTGCTTAAAGAGAACACACACAGCTCTAAACGCTACTATTTACATACATACATACATAAGTTTTCATAAATCAGATGAAATGAAAAATGCAACAATTTTTATCAACTATACATGACAGTTATAATTTTCAATTTCCGAATGCCTTTTTTTTATCAGAACTATTACATTTGAGATGTCTATTATTAAATTTTAAAGAATAAAATATTTTTAGTCTTATAAATAGTTTTAATACAAACAACTGGGGAAAATTTGAACAGGGCTGGAGAAATTGTACTTTTTCAAATATATTCACGAGGTAATTAGAATTTTTTTTCGCCTGTACATATGTTCTCAAACTGCGAGTTGAAAATACTTTCTGGTGGTGATGATAAACCACCAAAAGTACCTTTGGTTGCATCAAGAGCTTAAAAATGCGACAGAAGTTTGCCTACATCAATACTAGTACATTCTCTGCTAAAAGCATAGCAAATGTCACATGAATGTACTTCCAGACACATTTTCATCAAATATCCACAGACATAATAGAAAGCATTCTGTGGTGGTATGGTTTCTTTACGGTAATTGCAATCAGGCGAGCAAATTGCTGCAGTTGATGTTTCCTACTCCTTATTAATAATTTCTACCATGTCCATGGATTTTAAACTAATGAGAACATCATCTAAATTCTCCCTACAATTCATGTGATTTTAGTGGAAATAATTCTGCACAAATAATTTTCTAAAGGCACTTTGAAACTGTATTGATGTGGGATTTATGCAATTGCCACCCTGCTGCGTTACAGGATTTCTAAACAATCTGGTTTTAAGATATTTATACCCACAGTTTAAAAGTGCTTGCCATAAACTGAGAAGACATCTTATTGTAATAGACCAACATTTAATAATCTTGACCATTTTTGTTTATTACCTTTAAATTTGGCAAAAAATCGAAAGCTTCATTTAAAAATTCTAACTGTGAATCAGATCTGTCAAATACATTCTTAAATTTATAAGAATTATTTAATGATAAGGAGTTCAAGATATAAAAAAGATTATTACATTTTTCTACAATTTCAATTGTTGCAAAAGCTTCATTTGGTAGTGCACCCAAACTGGCAATTGAGTGGCTCAAAAGTTGAGTGGCATAACTCACTCTCATTTTTTCAAAAGTTATGGGATTAAGGTCAGAATTAGTGAGTTTGGATGCACACCTGTAGAACTGATTTTTATCACATTCTTTAATAAATGACCAAGGCGTTTTTCTACCTTGAAAGTAAAAGGTGTGCTGCCTTAAGTTAGTGCGGGTGGCCTTAATTAAATGACATGGGTCAAAAATATAGAACATATTCTCACCTCCTACCAGAAACTCTGTATTTTCAGGTGTAATTCCTAGACATTTAATCAAATCAATAAAATTCGAGCCCATGTCACTTAATATGCCTTCCGCTTTTAAATATATATCCTTTAAATGTAAAATACAATCTTCTAAAATAGTACGAAGTTTATCACCATTTGGTTGAGTGCCTACAATCGATACAAACGATGCAGTGTTTATTCTTATCAGTCATTGATTTATTGCGTAGTCCTGGTTGACATTGCAGCTTTTGAGCATATATAGTTGGTGAGGAGGTAGAACACGATTATCTATTCTTAAGTTTATTGGTTAAATATCATCCAAATTTACCCATTTTGTTTCTTCATCTTTTGAAATACTAGGACCTGAAAGTGATAATGAGAATGAAGATATTGTTGATACAGTATTAACAACAATCATAAGGCTATTTAATTGCAGTCAAACAATATCATGTTAGACCCAATAAAGTGTCTGACAAATTTCAATTAGTACAACTCAGATAAAAACTGGAACTATTTATGTGACCAGTAGGTACTTTCTGTTGGGTACATGACTCATAAAACCAGGTAGTGTTTCTAGTACATATTTTTTATTGAATTAATGTGATTATAGGATGAGGTGAAATATCTGAATTTTGACTACCTATCAGGCAAGCTATCAGGGTAATTACTGTTTTGTAACTCACTTGTACCTAATAAATCCAACCAATAAAATTATTCTACTCATGGAATTCAAAATGCTGTTGCTAAATTCAGTCATAATGATTAGACAAACAAAATAGCTGTAGCAGTTTGTGCCATTAGAAGGAATCTAATACTGTAATTTTTTTATAACAATTAATAATTGCTATAAAGATTTACCTGGAAGATTCTTGATTTTCTTTGGTGGTTCCTGAGATGAATCTTGACTTGTCTCAAATGCCCGTAGTAGATATTGACCAAATATTGTAGGAATTGCATCAGGTACCAAGTGCTTTCTTTCATGCAGAGGTTATCTTAGAAAAATACTTTTCCTCAACGGGAACTTCGCATAGTCTATATGCCATGATCTGTTTAACTGGTTTACGCAGTATATCACTTCTGATAGAAGCTTTTGCCCAGACTTTGGCACTGAAAAAAAAATCTCATTAGATTTATGATAACTGTAATTTATAAAACTGAAAATAATATTTTTAACACAAGCTTGGCCTTTCTGCAGTTTTAGATTAAAATACAGGGGGGCAGAGATTTTAAGCCTGTCATTATACTCAGAAAATGAAGCATTTATAACACATCGAGGCACATATTGCAGTTTTGGAATGCCAGCTAACTTCTGCAGGTGGCGTGTTTTACAATTTGAAATCAAAATGTAAGTTGATTTAAATTAGACATCCACACATTTGGCAAAACTAGAGTACCTAGAGCAGAACCTCCAAATATCAAGTGTGATGTAATTATGTTATAAGTTTATCGATATAAACTGGTATATGAATATCAAATTACCTATTCTTCTCTGATACATCATTACAAAACGAACCGCCCTTCTATTTTTCCTTTTCCGCGGAATCGAAATCGTTGGTTAGGTCAGGTTAGGTTCTCTTTTTTTTAGGTTACTATGAAAAATATCAGGTCTACTAAACATAAAACCCAGGCCTCACAACAAATAACTTCTACAAACTAATACAGGCCGGAATAATTTCGTTCCTTTACAATAGAATAATTTTGCTGGAAATTGCCCACAGACCCTTCATGTGAGAACAGCATAACAAATTTTATAGGAACATACTCTAACTATGTACTTACCGGTCATAATCTTTAGAGCAAATTTGAAGACCTAGTTGAACAGGCACGATATGCACAAGAAATACCCGGCATGATTATACACTTATTCAGTTTTAAAATTTAGAAATTACGACACAATTCATAACTAAAACTCACTTATCGGAATTTGTAAACATTGTAATTGACGCGCCACAACAAAAGTCAGTTTGACGGATGGACACACTATTTCGCACATGCGCAGAAAAATTTGGTCCCCCAGCTGTCGCTACTCGTTGGTTTGTTATACTCTGGCTTCATCACCGGAAATAAAGTCCCCAAATATACCCGCAGTTTAAAATATACAGAAGGCAATGGAAATATTACAATTTTAATGTAAACTACTAGAAAGTGAAATTAGCGTTCACTTCTCCAAGGCGTCAACAATCGTGGTTCAAATGCATTTTTTTGAGGAAAAAATATTTTTTCAACCAGAAAATGACATTTTTTTCAAACGAGAAAAAATTCACCGGAAATGGCTAAAAAGGGGTAAAATGAGCTTATCTGACCCGTTTTCAAGCTGACGCGTATCTTGTGAGTATGTGTTTGTGTTGTGAGTGTGTGT
>MU187522.1:41911-73296 GCA_016904865.1 Pissodes strobi | reverse complement strand
CTTTTGTTGTCTCTGCTTCCCAGACAAAGTCCAGATTGACACCTTTATCTTTAGTATTCTGGTTAAAGTGCCTAAACAAAAACGTTAGTTTGCCAGCTTTTTCATTCCCCAGCTTATTCCTTAGTTTGCTATCAACAAATCCAAAAGTGGAAGAAATTCATTCAAGGCCTGCTAAGGCTGAAAGTGCTATCAAATGCTTGCTGCACATATCCAGAAATCCTTCTTGGAGCTTGGCCCAGTCAAAGTACTTTTCTGGCTCAATCAAACTTACAGACTTCCACCATGTCATGTGAGGTGTCGTTTTAAAATTATTTCCAAACATATAGGAAGGAAAAGGCTTTAAGCCCGTACTTAAAGCCATTACTATAGGAATAAACTCATCACTGATGTTCTGTAAATATTCAAATGCTAATTGCTTTTCTGCATTACTTAATTGATGTCCTTGAAATCTGTGATCCAATAAATTGGCTAAATAATGTGCTGGTGTCAAAGCCATTTCCTTTCGCTTCTTAAACTGTTTTAAAACATTTTCAGGCTGCCCCTTAAGATCCCCACCTAACTTCCTCCATATTTCAACTGCCACTGCTATTGTCGAACCATCTCGTTGCATTCTATCGAGCGCAACTGCAATAGGTTTCATTCGAAGCAAGAAATCTATTGCCTTGTTTGTGATGTTTATGTCATTGACAATTCTATAAATATTACTGTCAACTGATTCTTTATTATCTTGACAGACCTAAACTAGTATACCCCGGTTTTCCAGGTAGCATTCTATTGCATCAGTTGCAGTGTTACAACGTACTTCTTGTGGAATAACTAACCTTTTTCCGTTGGCTGCCTTATACCAGGCTGCTGGAAGATGTGTATTTCTAAAATATTTTATAACCTTAATTATATGCTCCATTAGTCCTGGAATCTGTATATCGCAAGTGAGCAAATGTAGAATATGAGCCGAACATCCATACTGAATAATATTTATTTCTGGGACGATCTCTAGCAATCTTCTCATTTTTGAGACATTTGCTGCATTATCAGTGACTAAACTTGTCACCTTAGCATCAAATAACTTTTCAGTTTCAGTTATTGCCTCAATAGCTATATCTTTTAAATAGTCAGCAGTATGTGGGTGGCCAGATGTGTCAACAGTTTTTATTAAAAAAGAATCTCCATACGCTGTCATAACGAAGCAGCAAATAATTGGTTCATTATGAACATTCGACCACCCATCTAAGGACATTGACAAATTCGTACCTTTTAGAATTTCTTTGGTTTCCTCCAATACGGTCTGATGTACTTGATCCAATAACTCGCCAGCTATTTTTCGACTTGTAGGAGGCTTACATCCAGGTCTAGAGTATTACACATTTTGTGGAAATGGGAACTGTCCGCATGGGAAAAAGGGGCATTTGTGGCGTAAAAATATGTTGCTATTTTTAAATTAATTTCTTTTAAATACTGCGGAGATGTTGCTATTACTGCGTTGTCTTTAATAACATTTAGCTTGCTAGATGATGGTTTGTATTTTTTGTTAAGTGGCAAGTCGACATCGGATGACGTACCTACAAAAATAAATAGTCAAGTTAAACTTGCATGCTCATGGCCAGCCTACAATTAGAGACTTAAAATTACCAAAGACTTTGAGTGCCAAAAAAACCGGTTTTTCCCCGAAAAAATTGGGAAAAAAACAAAAAATCTCGGAGGTTTTGTTTGTTATGAGCTAAAAAAGATGCCTACCTTGTCTATCAATCGAGGTCTGCAGATTTTCCACAGGGACACTTTTTTGTTTCTGGATTGGCTCTTTTCGGAATAAATTTGTGGGCCCCTCTGTACTTTGAGAAGAAGTTTGAAAAGCATCGTTTTCTTCAGTGATATTATCTCTTATGATTCGTCGTACTTACATATCATGTTATGTTTAATTAATCTCTGTGGTATACCCTGCATTTCAGCTCCACAGGTTTTGCATTTTGCCCATTTACCAGTATTTTTTTCTTTTGATTGGCAATGAAAATGCTGCCATATGGGATGTTTGTCTCTAGGCATGTTGATTATGTAAGCAATATATCATAAATCTTCAACTAGATTATATTTTTCCGCATAACTTGCTTTAATGAATCGCCGAAGTCAAATGTTCTATAATAAGCGACCTCGAAATCTCAACTGCACGCGGCACCCGTAGGGGAATCACACGAGATCGAGCATGTAAATCCCCGACGGACGCAACCGGCATCATACGTCGTTGCCGTTTAATGATGCAGTGTAGCCAATTTATCGCGGAAAATTAATAATTTTTTCGTCTTTGATATATATCACGAATTTTGATATTTATTGAAGTGAAAATATCATGATTTATATCGTGATATATATCATGATATATATCACTTGGTATATATCAGCGAACCCTGATCAAAATCCTTACAACTTTTGTATTTACCATTTTTTTATACGAGGGCAAATAAAAAAGTTAAAGGGGGGTTACATTTATAACCGGACACCATGTACATAATGTTTTTTTTTGTAATAAACTGAAAAAGTCTGATATTAGCGTATTTTTATATAACTCGAATTTTCTCTAACTCGAAGTTAACTTCGTGTCCCTTGGAGATTCGAGTTAGGGAAGTTCTACTGTATTTTGAACCCAAATTCAGGTATAACAAAGGTTCTACGTCTTTCTAAGCTATCGACTTTTATTAGACGTAGGCGATCTTGTTGCAAATTGGCTTTTGTCTACCCTAAGTTCGTATAGTAAAAAATGCACAAATTTGATTTGAACTTGTTCGATACTCTTAACGTGAGTTTGATAAAGTGGCGACCAGATTACGCAGCAATACTCAAGATGACTTCGCACTAGGGAGAAGTACAAAGACTTCAATACCTCGATATTGGAAAATTCCCAACGCATTATAAAGCCTGCCATTTTGAAAGCCTTTGGTAATTATTTTCATTACATCGCAAATTATAGTCGAAAATTACCCCCAAAGTCATTGATTAAATTTGTTCTGGGTATAGGAGAGCTTGAAATGTGGTAACATTAGTGATTTTTTTCTAGAGAAAGATATCTTGCATTTAGAAATGTTTAATTCCACTCTATTTGTTAATCACCATTCGGAAATTTTGTTGACTTCAAGCTGCATCAGTGAACAGTCATGAGCATCGGTGAGTTTTCTAAAAATTTTCAGATCATCCGCGTAGAAAAGAAATTGTCAATTGGTAAATATGTTAACAAGGTCATTAATGAATAAAAGAAATAAAATAGGCCCCAAGTGTGAACCTTGGGGTACGCCCGATGTCACTCTTATTTCCTTGGATATGGTTCCATTAATTTTAACGATTTGTGTTCGGTTTCGAAGGTAACTTGAAACCCACGACAGAAGAGGATCTACAGCGCCCAAAAGATTCTAGTTTATTGATCAGAATGTTATGATCTACTCTGTCGAACGAAGGCCTTTTTAAAATCAAAATATATTGAGTCAACCTGGTTTCCAGAATCTACTACTGTTGACAAATAATGGGAGTAAATACTTAAGTACGTCTGGCAGGAACGTCCAGGTAGGAAGCCGTGCTGATGTCCTGAAAGACTGTTTATAGATTTGATAAAAGTTCATCAACAACGATAGACTCGAGAGCCTTGGCCATACAATCAAGGCTGTATATGGGTCGATAGTTGGTTACGTCCCCTCTGTTGCCGCCCTTGAATATAGCAGTTTATAGGCTGATCTCCAGAAGGTGGGAAACTCACCTGAGCTAAGAGAAAGCTGAAATAGGTAACTAAGTGGGACTGCTAGGTTTTTAACGAAAATTGGTGGAATTTCATCCGGTCCTGCTCCTTTTTTTTTTGTCTAATTTGATCAGTTTCTCAGACACGATGGCACTGTTAATAACCATGTTCGAAATAACAATATTATTAAGGGAGCAAGAAGGTTTGTCAATGATTGTGGCATCAGACGTGGTAAATACCGACTTGAAAAAATCTGCAATGACTAGGGTCACGGCAGAGTCGACCCCGTTAAATTCTAATTTTGCAGGAAAACCGGCAGTATTACGTTGAGATTTTAAGTAAGACCAAAACGCTTTCGTGTTATTCAGAATGTGATTTTGTGTAGTGCAAATGAAGATATCATAATCTTTTTTAATCGACGTTTTCGACTGTGATCTTAGTGTTTTGTAATGGAACTCATCACATGCCAATCTTGTACTCTTATACTTTTTAAATGCTTTGTTCTTATTATTAATCAGAGCAATCGTTCCCTTTGAGAAATAATAAGGGTATTATAAAGTCAAGACTCTTGTTTTTGGGACGTATAGATCGATTGCGATGTTTAAAACAATGTAAAACATTTCAAGGGCGTTATTTATGTTATTGTAATGCATGAAACTCCAATCTATTATTTCAAAGTAGTCATTTAATTGATTGTAACCCGATTTATGAAAATTGTATTTAAAAAGTGGCAAGTCCGATTTATAATTTTCTAAAGCGTCTGTGCAGAAATCTATTAAGGCAGGATGATGAGAATCGACTTTAGTTAAAGGTGACCTATTTTGAGATATAGACATGTTACAGTAGTTTGAAAAAACCAAATACTACTTAACGTTATTAGGATTACTTACATTATTATGCTGAACAAGGTCATAAAAACATACACAGTCAAAAAGTATTTGTTCGCATTCATTGTTCTAGGTAAATATTCTCTGCACATCAGAGTCAATATTGGTGGTAAGTAGATTAAGACAGGTGTCATGTTCAGCTTCAATTTTATCACATGTTTCGATCTCGACAAACGAATTCGTATAATTAGGTAAGTCGATTAACAACACTTTAGACGTAGGATAGTGTTCTAATATATAACTTACTGATGTTGCAAAGTTCTCATAGACCTCGGCCTTGGAAGCTGGTGGCATATAGGTCGCCGCTATAATGTTTTTGGCGTTTCCATACCGCATGCTAACCAAGACTTTAATTAACATCATTGTCTGGTACTATACAGATCGATGACTCGAAGGATCGTTCAACATCGATAAGGACGCCTCCACCTCTTAATTTATTTGATTGACTTGGATTTGTATCTCTTCTGTATGCAATATAGTTTGGGGGAAATAATTCCTCACTTGTGATTCAATCGTTTAGCCACGTTTCCGTCAGCACAATTGTGTCATAATTACAGTTCATGCTGAAATTGTACCGTTTTAGTTCTCAGCCCACGAAAGTTCTGATATGAAATTAAGATATGTTTATTTGGTGAGGTTGCATTTTTATAGAAATTTGTTGCGGGGGACGTGGCGTCAAATGTTTTGCGACCTACCGCTGACCGTCGTAGTCGTTGCCTAAAGGAAAATTTTGTGGGTTATATTCGTCATCGAATAATTCATCGCAGATAAACTTAGATATCATGCTCTTGATTTCATAATTTAGGAATCCATTGTGATTACGCTCATAAGCGGACATGAGGCTATCACAGGACAGGTAAGAACAATTAATGCTGCTCTGCTGCAAAAGTTTTCTTATATCCAAATTGGATTTATAAATAAAATTGTAGAGAACTCTTCTATTGTCACAGAAGAGAGGTGTGACAATTATTAGGTTGGTTCTGACAAACATTTCGGAAATCGTATCAAAACAAGAATCGTCGATGATTTTGCCTTAATATAGCATTAACCATAACAGAGAACAGAATGACCTCGAGAATGACGAAATAATTTTTTGTGAAATTTTGACTCAGTGGAACAAACTGTTTGACAAGTGTTTTCGTTGGCACTCTTGAGTCAGGGCACTGACAGTTTATGTCATACTTGCTACAACAAAGTGATTTGACAAGCAATCCAATTCCACTGACACAAGACCTGTTTTCAAACAGGAGAATCTGATGCTTTGCTGTTTTGAAGGTGGAAGGAGATTTTACTTCATTCGAGCTAATGGCTGGTGAGTGTTCAGTTAGAGCTTTATTAACGCTAGCACACAATTCATCTTCAGTTTCCTGATCTCGTCCTGATGAGGACTGTTCTGCACTGTCAGAGTCTCTATCGAAGTAAGAAGATTTTTCTTTAAAATATCAAGGTGATTTAATTAATTTTTGGCACTGTTTAGTTCGTTTCTGTATGTTTCTAGTTTCTTTTCTGTGGCATTTTTCTCGATGTTTATTTGTGTAATTTGTTCGGTAAGATTCACTTGATTGTGGTTTGCCATTTTGTTTTTTAAATCTTCAATAATCAGAGCTCGAGCCTTTAACTCATTATGTACTTGTATAAGTTCGTTTCTTAAATTGCTGCATTCTAAGTTCAACTTCTCTAATTTGTCGGTCTTGGCTTGGGTTGGGATCGTCAAGTATTGATTTAGAGGTGTCATCTTTTAGTTTTTTTTGGCACTGCTTGGAACAAACTATTTTATGACTATCAATAGTGCTAAAACCTGACTTTCTTGCTACACAACTAGGATGATAAGCGCCATGACATATGATACAAAAGTAACTACTGTAAATCCGACTTCAACCTTCTCGGAATCCATACCGGTTATGAACATAGAAATAATGGCAAAATCAGCTCCACTACGATGGGAATTATTCACGGAATAGTGTGTTAAGGTCAATGTTAAGATGGACAAGCAAATCCGCTAGACTAAATTTGGGTTCTGGGCAGTATTTATTGTAGATAAGGAGTGGAATGTTGCTTATTATTTTTTTTATATCAATCACTGATATCCATTGTTCTTCAGTATTTTTCCAATTGCGACTTAGTTTAGGAAATTGACACGTTAAAGTTATAAATTTTGGATTATAAAACTTATTTTGAAATCGACGATATTAAAAATATTTAATTTTGAACTAAATACCACATAAAAAGCACGCAAACACGGAGCACGTAGAATACGTGCTCCGTGTTTGCGTAGACGATGTACGATCACGAATAATTCCGAGAGTTATCCATACTATACCGGGTGGCTTAAAGCCATTGTCCAGTACAGCACAGCACATTTTCTCACTCACGTGTGTTGAAACACACTGGCATTTGTCATATGCATGTTTGCTATACCGTAGACAAACCCCCGCACGATTCAGCACGACCGCGACGCTGTTGTTGTGTCTCTACTTTCTAGCAAAACTTCTACAACGCCTCGGTGGTGTAGTAGGCAGAGTGCTTGCCTGTCATTCCTGCGCTGCGGTTTTTTTTTATTAGTTTACCTTTTTTTTTAATTTTGGGTTAGTTTGGGTTATACTTGGTTAGAACTTGGTTAGTTCTTGTTGATTGAGCCCCCATAGCGAGCGAAGCGAACGGAGGGCCATGCAAAGCCATAATAATACCTATTATTTGTTTCGCCGCGTAGCGTCGCGTCGTGCTGTATCGTGCGGGCGTTTGTCTACGGTATAGCGAACATGCATATGACAAATGCCAGAGAGTTTCAACACACGTCCGTGAGAAAATGTGCTGTGCTGTACTGGACAATGGCTTTACGCTACCGGGTGTCAACGGGATTCAATGTGGAAAAATGTATAGAATATTCGTGTGTTTTAGTCAAAGATTTTAATATGTATGTTTTAACTATGTATAGATCCCCGTCGGGTCTCTTTGACACGTTCTGGGCGGGAGTGGAGAGCATATTTGATGCACTGGGTACCGACAGGTTAATTGTTTTGGCTGGCGACTTTAATGTCCATTTTGGCACTGCTGAGTTTAGTGCAGCTCAGTTGTGTGACACCTTGTCAGGCTTCTAATATTCCTCAGTTTTTATTCTTTTGATGAATTTTTAAATTGTGATTTTAACTAGTGTTTTGTTTTTATTTTAGTATATAAGTAAATATGTCTATATTGTTTTTAAAATTTTATTTTCTTAGTACTGTGTTGGCAATTTGAGGCCAGGCACGTTATGTTTTGAAATATTTGTATTCTTACTATTATTATTCATTGTTCATTGACGTGTGTAAATTACAATGTGATATTGACATGAATAAATTTATGATTATGATTATGATTACTTTCCGACTGTCGTTTCCTTATTTCTTAAACTTTCCTTAAACTCTCGGGATGAAACTCGGCAAAGTTATTGTACTACCAAAATGTAATTTTTGTACATATTTGTCAACTGTTAAAGACTTGCGGTTTCGCCGGAAGTGACCTCAACATTGGATTTTTAAATGGAATACCCTGTATATTTTTAATTTTTCATAATCTACAGATCATTCTGCATAGGACTGTATATCTTTTATAACATTTTTCTTTAATTTGGTATTTTTAGAGCTAATTTTAATTTTTGATCTAGCGTGCCATGACCGACTTAAAATCATTTCTCAGGTTATACACAATTGCAGAAAAATACATAGACGATGTTTATTTGTGGCCTATGTCACTCATATATGGAGTAGGGCAATTGAAAACTACGGAGAGTCTCGAGCGATTGCGATGGATATTTCAAAGGCATTCGACAGAGTTTGGCATGACGGACTGCTCAACAAACTGCCGTCCTTGGGACTGCCCGCCTCTCTCTGCAGCTGGCTGGCCAGTTTCCTTAAGAACCGATCCCTACATGTTGCAGTCGATGGACACATCTCGGACACATTCACCATCAACGCGGGCGTGCCTCAGGGCGCAATACTTTCACCAACTCTGTTCCTCATCTATATTAATGACCTGCTGATCGAAACTAATAATCCTGTTTACAGTTTTGCAGATGACAGTACCCTTGTCTCCCACTTTAGATCAGAAAAACCCTTACCAGCGACTGAGACTCATCACCGCAGACAGGAGCAGATTACAGCAATTAATCAAGACCTGGAGAAAGTTCAAACTTGGGGCGACCGAAATTTGGTCCAGTTCAATGCAGCAAAGACCCAAGCAGCAACGTTTACTAAGAGGGCCAATACAGCGGGCCCTGACATCATTATGGCAGGATCGACCATTCCTTCATCCTCGTCAATCGGGCTGCTGGGTGTCTCGGTCAACAGCAATATGTCATGGCATGACCATGTTGCTAACATCGCAAAATCAGCCTCCCAGAAGCTTGGTGCGCTATTTCGCAACAAAAAACTCTATACACCGCAGCAGTTGCTCTTGCTGTACAAAGCGCAAATAAGACCGTGCTTAGAATATTGCTCACATATCTGGGGTGCCGCACTAAAGCATACCCTAAAGCTGCTGGATTCCATTCAGAAGAGGGCTGTGCGTCTCGTCGGCGATCCGGAGTTGACCCGGAATCTGGATAGTCTGGAACATCGCAGACATGTGGCCGAGATGTCTCTGTTTTACAGATACTTTCACGGCAGATGTTCCCAGGATTTGGCCCGCATAATCCCGCGCCTGGCAACTCCTGTCAGGCAGTCCCGACAGACGGCAGGAGCGCACCAGTTCGTCGTACAACTAGAAACACCTAGAACATCGCTTTACCAGAACTCCTTTGTCTGGCGCACTGCATCACTGTGGAACTCACTTCCAGGACATCTGTTTCCCACTAATTACAACCTACAAATATTCAAGAACCGTGTCAATCAACATCTTCGCACACACACCGCTCGTCGAGCGCCATAGGATCTACCTTTAGTGTGTGTGCCACTGCCATAAAAAAAAAATTAAGACATTAAAGTTGACCAATTCGATTTTTTCAATATTACTAGAAAACTTTAAATGGAACTACGACACTTTCATAACGTCATTAGATGCATTTTTTTAAAACGAGTCTAGTGATGTATCACATTGCCGAAATGTTTCGCCTACTTTTTTAGAAATCATTATTTTTGCTATTACATTATTCTTGTGCCTACGATTTACATCAATTTTACCTGATTTTACGCTTTAATTCGAGTTTCAACTTTAGTGGCTTACATAAAACACATAAATAAGATAAGCATCCTCTACGTATTTTTCTGCAATTGTTTCTGACGTGCGAAGTGATTTTAAGTCGGTCATGGCACGTTGGATCAAAAATGATGTATTCATTTATTATAAAATGCTCATAGATGACCTGCAGGTTCTTCGGGCATTTTTCTGTTCAAATAAATAATATATTGCCTTTATGGGAGGTGAAGGCGTTTGGATATTCTCCTCGCTAAGTTCGTTCAGTTTCTGCTGCGTTTTGCCACACTGACCGTAACTTATAAGAATATCTACTTGCTCGCTTTTGGTTAACATAATTATTGAAACTCGAATTAAAGCGCAAAACCAGGTAAAATTGATGTAAGTCATAAGCACAAGAATGGAAACTAATAATTGTCAAAATTCAGGACTTCGCATTATTCATTTAATTCAAAGGCGACCATATTATTTGTTCTACGGCATACGTGATGAATTTGGCGTGTTTTAATTCATACAGTATTTATAATGTAATAGCAAAAATAATTATTTCTAAAAAAGTAGGCGAAGCATTTCGGCAATGTGATGCATCACTAGACTCGTTTTAAAAAAATGCATTTAATGACTTTATGAAAGTGTGGTAGTTCCATTTAAAGTTTTCGAGTAATATTAAAAAAATCGAATTGGTCAACTTTAATATCTTAAATAAAACAAATAAATAAGTAAAACATCGTCTATGTATTTTTCTGCAATTGTTTATGACCTCAGAAATGATTTTAAGTCGGTCATGGCACGCTAGATCAAAAATTAAAATTAGCTCTAAAAATACCAAATTACCGAAAAATGTTAAAAAAATTATACCGTCCCATGCAGAATGATCTGTAGATTCTGAAAAACTAAAAATATACAGGGTATTCCATTTAAAAATCCAATGTTGAGGTCACTTCCGGCGAAACCGGAAGTCTTTAACAGTTGACAAATATGTACAAAAATTACATTTTGATAGTACAATAACTTTCCCGAGTTTCATCCCGAAAGATTAAGAAATAAGGAAACGACAGTCGGAAAGTAATCCCGTTGACACCCGGTATATTAAATTAATATCACAGCTGTTTGTTTCCCAGGTACATGCCGATAATTTTATATTAATATCACTAAATGCTTCTATGGGATTGACGAGATTAGTGTCCGTCTGCTGAGTAGCTACTTGGGAGAACGTACGCAGCTGACCTCATATGGGGGAAAGCTGTCAGGTGAGGCTGGACTGAAGTACGGTGTGCCTCAGGGCTCGATGCTGGGTCCTCTTCTTTTTTAAATATATGTCAATGACATAAATAGTTCTGTTCCGACATCGAAGGTTATGTTGTTTGTCGGCGATACATCTGTTTCGGAGTCTGACGAATGCATGGAGAGGTTAACTGAACGTATAAGTGCTAGTGTGAATAAACTGAAGGCTTGGTTTGCAGCTAATAGACTGGCTCTGAATGATACTAAGACAGAAAATATTATCTTCGGATTGAGGAGTATAGATCAGAACATTGAGGAGGTACGGTTTTTGGGAGTACATCTTGACCCAACATTAAGATTCGATAGGCATGTAGACTACATGGCTGGTCGTCTGTCCAAAAGCGTTTTTTTATTAAGAACCTTAAAAAGGGTGTTGGCTAAACCGTGCCTTCTCCAGGCTTTTCATGGTGTTTTCCAGTCGGTGGCCTGTTATGCTGTCTTGATAATGTGGGGTCACTCCTCACAAGCAGCACGAGTCTTTGGAGTGCAGAGGAGGGCTGTGAGGGTCATTGCAGGTCTTGATTACAGAGCTGATACGAGGCAGGCATTCAAAGAGCTAAGTATCATGACAATTCCATCAAGATACATATATGAATGCCTTGTCTATTGTCATCGAAATTTCAGCGACTAAAGCCTTAATAATTGTTACCACGAGTATCCTACTAGACATGGTAATCAAATAAGAACGGATTACCATAGACTTGAATAACAAGAATGTCAACAAATTACTTGGGTCCAAAGTACTATAATCACCTACCCATTAATCTGAGGGGTCTGCCAGAGAAATCTTTTAAGTCCAGTATAAAGGGAGTTCTACTGCGGAATGCCTTTTATAGTGATCGGGAGTTTTTGGAGTTTGAGTTTTTATAGTCTGCTTGTCTGCATGGCTCCTGCTGCGCATGTAGTGTGTTTTTTTGGGGCGGGTTAGTGCCGGTCTTGATTGCTTCTGGCCCTGGCTCGTTCCGACAGATACGCTGCGGGCTCAGACCGAGCCGTCTGTAAATGTTGGCCAATGTATAGGTTTTTAGAGTGTTGGTGTTTGTTTGGTTGTAGCATCTACTTATATTGATGTAATTTTAGTTGCAATGTTGTTTGGAGTTATATAGTACCGTCTTAACTGGTATTAATGCCATTTTAAATGTAATATTTATTAGTGTTATTTAATATGTATATTTTTTTAACTAAGTATTGACATAATTTAAGCAACCTAAAATTATTTTCTTTTTGACGTGGCAAAATTGTTTGTAATAATAATTGTTAACCATAATATATTCAATTTTGAATCTTCAAGCTTGATGCTTCATCATTCAGTTGCCGTGTGTAGTATATCATACTATTTTTTATTATTCGATCTGCTTCACTAAATCTTCCAAATTTTACACTGACAATTGAATGGTCAACAATTCTTGGAACATGGTAAACTGTGACCTTTAACGAGTCTGTTTTTGCTAACACATAGTCAAGTAATGTACTACTACTTATTGTTATTCTAGTGTACTCTTTAACTTTCTGATCTATTCCATAGATTTGTAATATATTTTTTATTTTCTTTGTATAAAAAGAATCTTCGCCTAACTTACAAATATTAAAATCTAAATTAAAATCACCTAAAATAATACATGTTCTACTGTTAAAATGATCTTCGAAAATTTCTTCAAGTTTTGATAAAAAACATCATTCCTTGAGTTTGGTGAGTGATAAAGTCCACCTATATGCCACATTTTTCCTGATATAAACTGTATCCAGTAATTTTTATCTTCTATATATTCGTTTTCAGTTGTGAATGGGATGTTATTCTTGACAAAAATAATGACACCACCTGTTTGTCTGGTACTAGAGTTACATCTTATGAGACTGTATCATTGGACAAAGATTTCTGCATCTTGTATTGCTGGGGTGCATCTTGCTTCCCTCAGTATTATAATTTTGGGCATACAATTAAACATTTTTGATATAATTTCATCCTTGTTTGCAAGAAAACTTTGTGAGTTCACATATAAAATGTCATTATTTTTCAGGCTGGTTTCTATCGAGACCATTGTTTCACTTGTTGCGTAAAATTTTCTGCGATGATAGTTGATTCCTGTTCTCCATATAAATGGTTTGATCTTGACATTGTTAGGCCAAAAGTCACTCACCATAGTCTTCTGTTCAAACTATGGATTTATTGTGACTTTAAATGATGACTTGAGGAGATCTTTTGACTGTATATGATCATAAGATATGACAGGAACTTTTTGTTCCTCCACATATGCTTTAACCTGCTCAGCAGTGGTGTTTGGAGCTAAATTATAAATATAGAAATGTTTTCTCTCACTAGCCGCTACGAAGCTTGAAGATGTCGAATTAGAACCTTGTAATCCCTGTCTGGTCCTTTTTGAGATCCTCCTGCTGTTCTATATCCAGCTTTTAATGTACTGTTACTATTATTTGTAACGTTAGTATCATTGCACAGGTTTATAATATATGTAATTTTGTTAACTGTAGCTACTTCCAATGCTGTTGGTCCTGGTTGATGTTCCTTGTATCATATTTTGTGTGTACACCTTCTTTGTGGTGGCCCTAACCTTGAACTGTAACAACCAGTTATTGAATGGAGTTTTGTAGCCCCTTCACTACTTTATCTATTTGCTCTCGTATTATCTTCGATTGGATATTTATATTGCTTTTAATGTTCATTTGCAACTCTCTAATTGTCAAGTCCTTATCAGGTGGACAATTGGTTTAGTCTGTTGTTTTTTAAGGGTCTTTATCTCGTTTTCCATATTTGCCATTCTGGTGGCCATTATTTCCATAGTTTTCTTTATTTCTGCGAAGTTTGTGTTGAGAATGGCGTCTGTACATTCGTAGCAGAAGTGAAACAATGTTCTTTGTGTTGATTGAAGGATGGACCTTTCTTCTTTTCGAAGCAAAGAATGACCCCCTGCATAGTTTTTGTATGAATACTAATATTTCATACTAATATTGGGACAATAACTATAACCTGTAACATATATGGACTGTCATATTTATAGCACTGTATTATTTATTGGTGATATATTTTTTTATAACTGGCTTTGTCAATGAGATTTGTATCTTGAGAGAATAAATCATTATTTGGATTTGAATATAATGGTGCTTGGAAAATGAAATGAAAAAATGAAAATGAAGTCATACAATACAACCCACCAAAGCAACCACTGGTCACAGAGTGTCACCCAAAAACTCATCCAGAGTATAGTAGAGCCTTGAAAGTAGTAGTTGATCTTTTGAGAACCCTAAAATTAGGTTCCTAATTTCACTGGGTTTCACTGAGTTCTAGGAAAAGTATTTGTGATATTTAATGTCATGGTTTTATGTACATACTGACCCATCTGACATTTTATTAACATATTTGTGATTGTTTTTTCGGTTGTCTTTTATTACCGCTTATTTTTTCCCTTTTTATTGTACAAAAAATCGGAGGATCCGCCACATGTGAGCCGAAAAAATGCCGTTTTGTCACAAGTTTTCAGCGCCACTTCACAAAAGCACTAGAAATATAGACAGCTGAAAAATCATTAAAATTAAATTTTACTTGTAAACATCCTCCTTTTTACTGTCAAATATCACAATAGCCCAAAACAGATATTTTTACGAAGGTACACTGTTGCGAGGCGTTTACCGTAGTTTCGTTAGCAACATTTTTCTGGTGCACCATGAGTGTCTACTCTTTCTTTTATTTACGTGAATGAATGCAAATGCACACTGATTTTACGAATGAATTACTAATCTATTCTTAAAATCAATGTACATTTACATTCATTCATTCGCCTAATAAAAGAACAATATAGAGACACTCATTGGATTACACTATTCCTTTGTATGTAAATATTCGCAAATATTTCACTTCTTACATGGCCCTCTGCTACCTTCGGGGGCGCAACCAAACAAAACTAACCCAAGGCATGCCCAAAATGAAGAAAAAAAACTAAAAATAATTTGCATTTTCGACTGACAGATTTATTTTTTTTCATTTTGGGTTAGCTTTGGTTAGTTCCTGCTCGTTGAGCCCATTGCGCGAAGTGAAATACAGTAGAACTTCGATAACTCGAAGCGGCATTTGCCGAAAAAAAAATTCGACTTATCGAAACTTCGAGTTATTGAGACGAGGTGTGTTTACTACATTTTTAGAAAAATGTACATAATCTGTTTTATCATAACAGTTTCATTATGTAAACAGTTTTACTAAATCGTATACATACAAGATACATAAAAATATTTAAAACAATATGAATGAAACTGAATACAGAGATTGAAAAGTAAGAAGAAAACTTAAATTCTATGCAAATATGGACATAATACATATGAGATGAGAATATACACATTTAAACATTTATGTACATGTTGCGTATATTATGAACATAATATGTACGCACAATATGTATATGTAATTACGTACACTTAGTAATAAGTGTATGTATTTACATATACATATTGTGCGTACATATGTTCATAATATACGCAACATGTACATAAATGTTTAGATGTGTATATTCTCATCTTTACGTTTAAAATAGTCACTTATCAGTTTTTATCGCACTTCGTTCTCTCACACGTTTCGATTCCTACTGACCCACTCGAATCGATCGATACAGCGTTGTTAACAATCATACTCAACCAGTTCTCCTTGAAATATTTCGACTTATCGAAGTTCCTCCTCCAGAATATTTCGTCTTATCGCGAAATTCGTCTTATCGAAGTTCCACTTATCGAGACCAAAATACATTTACTTTCCAGACTTAAAGCAATGATTTGAAGGATCAGTTCGAGTTATCAAAATTTCGAGTTATCGACGTTCGACTTATCGAAATTCGACTGTATTAGTAGAATGATAAAAATTTTAAATGAAATCCGCACATATCTAATATATTATATTTACTTGACTTCATGCATTTTCTTCTCCCGCTACGAAAATGTACAACTTTTGGCAACACTGTATCCGAGCCTTGACGTCGCTTACTAAATTTCCTTATTTTCACGTTACACCTGAGAAAGTAGTAGCGGAATTTTTCGGCTCAAATGTGGCGAGTCCTCCGATTTTTTTTTACTTAAACAACTCTATAGGACACCCTTTTTCTAGTGAAGAAAAAAAGAAAGTTGCCAAAATCGACACAACCTATGTGTCACCAGACCTAGTAGCTTACAATTTTTGTTTTCATTTTGGGCGTGCTTTGGGTTAGTTTTAGTTAGTTGCAGTTGGCTGCGCCCCCAAAGCATGTGGATGGCCATGCCACACTTATTCTTATTATACCTAGTCTTGTTTCGTCATCACGCATGCCCGAAGCCTTTGCATCGAAACGTTAGCGGGTTTCCTAGATATTTTGGATCGTTGTGTGAAAGTACAATAGTCTAGGGAACCTACTAACTTTTCGATGCGACAGCTGCGGACCTGCGTAATGGCGAAATAAAATAAGTATTATTATGGCTTTGCATGGCCCTCCGCTCGCTACGGGGGCGCAACCAACAAGAACTAACCAAAACTAACCCAAGGTTTGCCCAAAATTAAGAAAAAAAATAAATTAATAAAAAACAAACATAACCTTAAAAAAAGTAAACAAAACATGCGTTGTGACTGACGGGAATCGAACCCGCCACCGACAAATGACAAGGAGAACGTCTAACTACTACACCACCGAGGCGGTGAAAGCGTTTCGCTAGACCGCAAAGACATGGATAATTCCCATGCATTCGGCCATTACACATGTCAGCAGCTTTGGCATCGAACAGTTAGTAGGTTCCCTAGAAAAGTTAAATAATGCGAGAGCGAGATAGTGTAATTTTGGAACATGTCGGATAATAATTACCACAATTGTAGTGTGTGAACTTTATGATCTTTTTTTTTATGACTAGAGGTGGGCGATTACGAGAGATTTGTATAATCGAGATATCATTCGATCGCTAATTTTAATAACTCGATCATGAAATTAGTTGTCGAAAGATCTCTATAACCGAATGATTTACTACTAATTTAGTATTACTAATTCAAGGGTCTTGACAATTTGGCGACCGGTGCAGTAGATTAGGCTGGTTAAGTAAAATACAAGGATTGCCGTGGCCGTTGCTCTTAGACGCGTTGTGGGGACTTATCGAGAGATCCTCTCGATGAATGATGAATAATCAAGATTTCACTTATTCGCTTGAGAGATGCAACCGCCGAGATATGATTAGTATTAGTAGTTAGGTTAGACCCTACTAGTTTGATGTTTGATTTACTAATTATTTTAGAATTTCAGCCGGCTACGTCACAATCGTTCGCGTTAAAAGTAAAAGTGCTAATATTATTAATATTAAAGTTAAAATGTTTAGGGCTAATGCAAGTTGCTTGGAATTATAGTTTTGACGGTTGTCGTATTTTAACTTAAAAGATAACCAATTTTATTAATTATAGAGGGTGTTGCCTCTAATACGGAACGAATTTTGCAACAAAACCACAATATTTTTAATATTTTTCTGACAAACTATAATTTCATTATAACCATTATTACAATTTCAAATGTTTTTGAGAACTTAAAAGTTATAGGGCGTTCAAAATATGTTTGAGGCTAGACTTGGCTCGTTAGAAACGAACAAAATTGTGGCCAAGACCACAATTATTGATCCGCGTTTCGAGAAAACTTGATTTGCTTTCGACAGCAATGCCAGAAAGGCCCACAAATGAGGAGTTAGCGCGACTGATTAAAAGCAAATCCTAAGAGGTATCTGAAGTTACTGAGAATACGGCAGTTACAAATCAAACAAATCAGTTAGATTTGATAAAAACAATTTAATTTTAATCAAAAATTTGCTAATGAAATTTAATTCGTTGAGCCCACTTTTTCATCTATTATAATGGTGAAACAATACTTTGAAATGAAACTACTGCTGAGAAAGGATGATCCACTAACATATTGGAAATATCATGAACGTGTTTTTCCTGAATTGGCAATTTTAACAAAAAAAAAAAAAAATTATAAGTTTCAGCTACGTCAATTCCATCGGCGAGACCATTTTCCAAATCCGGATATGTCTTGAATGAGAGAAGTAGATTAGCAAGAAATTTACCGAAATTTTATTTCTTAACGCTAATATGTAGATTTAGTCAAGAATAAGTTAATGCGAATTAGTCATAGGTTTTAATTATTTGTGTTTTTCTTTATATAAGAAAAGCGCCACCACTGGCTTCCAGTTGCCAATAATGCCAATGGCTGGATAATATAATTATGTCATCTCTCTTCTTCTCCTCTTCGGCGACAGACCGACAACCGAAACACGAGATATGGATCCGAAAAATGAATATACGAGTCATCGAATAATTCGTATATCGGTTTTGTTCCAAATTGGTATTACTAATTAGTAGTCAGCTCTTAACCGTTAGCGAGATATCTTAAGAGATCTTCATAATCGAATGATTTCATTAGTATATATATCATAATCACCCATCACATATATGACAAGTAGAAACATTTGTGCAACATTTTATGTGTAGGAGATGGTAAGGGAAGTAACATAGAATATGTCAGTATTTTTATTATTATGGTAGCAAATACGTGCGTAAAGTAAACAATTACCAAAAGTATCCAAGTTTGAGTTTTTAGGTTAAACTGGCGAAGAATGACAAAAATTTACGCTAGGTACTACTTTCCCTGGTGAAATGTGAGAATAATGCAATTTTAGCAGATGAGGCAGATATCTTGGCGCTGAGTCGCTAAATGTTGCACATTCTCTTAATCGTAAGTAATCACAAAGTGATTACTTACGAAATCTAAGATTACAAGCCTGTTGAAATGGAAAATGTAAAAGGGCATTAATGTGTCTAGGCATTCAGACAAAATGTACAAAATACTATGTCATGCATTGCTCTCTGCTCGTTCTGGGAGTAGAACAAACAAAAGCTAACCCAGTATAATGTAACAATATTGAAAAAAATCCATTTTGATAGGTTGTCTTAGTTCTTAGTAGCGAGCGGAGGTCTTTGCATGGGGGTGCAAAGCACGTTAGCGCCGTAAAAACTAGCAATTTTTTTTTTGAAAAAAACACAGTAGAGGGATTATAGAAGCATATTAGGTAAAAAAAGGAAAATTTGAAAATTTCGAAAAATTTTAAACCTATAGTTATACTTGTGACACAGATCATAAAGTTCCTAATAACTGCTTTTTAACATTGCTTCGCTAAACTGCAATAAGTTAGAAAAGTAAATAAGTTACAAAATGCTAACGTAGCATACCTGAACACAAATAATATTCCAATTCAGGCATGGTCCACTGTGGCATGCCTGCACTCGCTACGCTCGCTATGGAGGCGCAACCAACAAAAACGAACATGCCCATAATCAAGAAAAAACTGTGTGGCTACTATTAAATACTGCTAGCTAAACTATCACAATTCATACACAATAGTCAACAACAAAGAATAAATAAAAGAAGCAATATGGCCGGATATGACAGTATAGAATAGCACAATTTGCTCAAACGCATGCATAACACATATTATGCACCAATAAGAATCAAAAGATGCTCAAGTATTTGCGGCCCTAAACCTTTGCATGAAGTGAAATATCTGTTGAATACATACATGAATACATACAAGCAAACAGTGTATTCCTTTCATAAAATCAGTGCATTTGCATTCGTTCACCTGAATAAAAGAACAAGGTGGAGACTTGAATGAATTTTCCTTCGTTCTTAGGATGAAATGAAAGTACAGCAAGCAAATGTCTCCAGAATAGATCTGGCAACAGTGTGTCGCCTAAAAATTTACATTTTTGCCATTGTGATAAATAACAGTAATAAAGAGAATATTTACAATCTAAAATTTTATTTTATTTAATTGAGGCTATTAAGTAGTTAGTTTGAGTTAGGGCCGGAGCAAACTAAAGGCCTCTCGTCTATGCAAATGACTCCTAGTGAATGGCTTAAATTACTCTATAAGATACTCCTTTTGTAATGCAATTTTTGTGTTTTGCCAAATCGTTGACCCTTGTATAACTATTCGATCTGATCAGCCAGGTAACACATCTTGGTTTGATGACAACCTAAGGGAAATGAGGGAACACCTTAAATTTTTGGGAGAATTAAATCAACAACATGGTCAACTCGCATTGGCCAAGGACTATAGGGACTACAAGAAACAATATAGTGGTGCAGTAAGGGAGGCTAAGGTACGGGCAAATGACCGGGCCATATAACTGTCTACTCGTTGTGTCGCCTTGTGAAACTCTTTAAGAGCATTACGGCACTCAGGGCACATGAAGATCAACGTTCTTGATTGGCTAGGTATTACCCTGATCTCTCCAGCCATCGAACTAGTACAGCCTTCACACACAATTCGCTTGCACGTGTCACAAGGAAAACCGAACAGTTTTCCCTTTTCCTCCTTGGTAACGCATGTTTCACCACATTTGTGACACTTCCTATTGTTTGACATGTTGACAGTTGACTTTACACCACGGCAGCTGAGGTAGTAAAAACCAGGACAGAATTTTTGTATTTTTACTAGAAGACAACGTAACGTCAATGTCAAGGCGGAAACACCCGAGAATAAACCAATATTTTTGGAGATTATTCCTTTACGTTGTTACAAACACTAAAATGAGGGATATAATTAATCACCCAAAAAATAAGACCAGTAGGGACATATTTGGTTCAAGTGTTAACTTAATTAAAAGTATAAAAAATATAATTTTAATTCCTCTGACAAAACTTGTTAATTTGTGCTTTGAACAAAATACTTTTCCAGATATTCTTAAAAAAGCTATGGTCGTACCTATTCATAAAAAAGGGGGTACAAATTGCATTTCAAATTATAGACCCATTAGCCTCTTGCCCATAATCTCAAAAATAGTGGAAAAATGTATGGCCATAAGACTTGTGAATTTTTTTGACGATAATGGATGCTTTGCCACCTGTCAATTTGGTTTTAAAGGCAAAAAAAACACGGTCTTAAGCGCGTAGAAAGGTATATAACGCAGTAGGAAGGTATATAACAAGGAAGCCACAGTGTTAGAGCCGTAGATATTTTAGAAGTTTTAAGAGGTGCATGTGTGTTAAAATAAAAATTAATTGATTGGTAATGAAATTTATCATGCTATCGACGACATTATATGAATACTAAGCGCGTTTTGCTCACCATGTTAACATCATCAAGAGATGAAGCTAACATGGTTAGTGAAACGCTCGTCGAGTGCAAAAATTCTGTGGATAAAACTCTGTTTTAATTGTCTCGATTTATTGGTTTAGATCTTACACAAAAGCGGTGAATTCTAAATCCTTGAAGCCTTAATTCTAAAAATAAGTTCGAGTTTAATTTTCACATATTTATTATGATTCGATATAACTCACTGGTCCAATATTTCAGTAGCAGTAACCAAAAATTCGTCACCACACACTAAAAGATCTAAAGTTATTACTGATACGTATTGAGTTCTTACACATTGATGTAACCCGTATTTATTAGAAAATGTAAAAAATCAAATCATCCGTGCTAGTGGCGTCACTTATTTCAACATATGCAATACTCGGTAGGGTCCTTAAATTTACCAATGCGGGGCGACAGATTGGTGTTAGGCGGTCCCAAAGAAAACCTTTAATGTATGATGCAGCCTCTCCCACCTTCTCATCTTTGTCTCTCCTTACTAAGTTGTAATTATGTATACTCAGAACTCCACATCAAGGTTCAACCCAAGCCTGCGGTAATCCAATAATCTCGTAGTTCTTTAACTATCTGTAAATAAATAAAATCCTTTGCTTAAAGATCTAACATTAAAGTGACAAAAATCAAGACACTTAGATTGTATGATATTAAGTTCTTATATGGCTGCCGAATAAATACAACACATTTCGGCGCGAGTCTAATAAAATTGTGTATCATGTAGATATAAATAAAAAAACATAAGGATTCGCTACAATAAAATATATTTTTATTCATTGTATACAAATCTTGCAAATTTAAAAAAATAATAAAAATAATCATCTGACCCTAGAGACATTTTTAACATAAATGTTCCAATTAATGCAGGTAAATCATTAAATTTATTTCCGACCACTTATGAAATAGAGAAAAAATACAGCTAACTTTGCAAGAAAGTGGCTTATATCACACGCATGCAAAAAATTTTTACAACACTTTGAAAATACTTCTCAACGTATTTTCAACACGACTGTATTTGAACAGATGGCAGATGGTGCCAATTTGGCAGCATATTCGCTTTGACGTTATTTTCTTAGGAATCTAAATAAAGGTTTTTGTGTTTTTTTCAATAGTGTACATTACTCAAATCAAAGTACGTTTCCAGCCTCTGAGGTTTCCGCACTTGACTTGGAAACTAGTACTTTCAGAACTTGTTATGTAATATGCCATTCTAGTTGTAGCATGATGAGATATAATTTAATATTTAATTTTAGTTCTTTAGGTTAGTGCAAAAATTAATATAGAGAAATCTGGAACGTATTTTGTTTTTCATTCCAAATATAAATATTTTCTCTTGCAAGCTATACTTGACTTTACCATACTTCAAAAATGGCTTTTTAAAACACTTTTTGGTGCTAAACAGTTCATTGCGTTTCCAGTTATGGACAGATGTCACCAGAATATGCCTAGACTTATCACCAGGCTCACTGTTTGCATCAAAGCGAAAAGTATTAACGTTGACCGAATTAAATCACTAACTGTTTCAAGCGTATTTCCTTCGGCATCTTTCCGGAAAACCGACAAAGCGTAATATGATTCTTTTAAGAAGCTTTGTCGATGTCAGGCATTGATTCCAACACCTATATCGCTTTAGTATTGTTCTGGATATTAATATTGTTACGTTTTTACCGTGGGTTCTGAACGAAATTACAACTTTTATTATTACAAACTAATAGTCTCATTATTCTCTACCACTGTACACAATTGAACACACTAAACTACTCTTATAACTTTACAACTAATAGCTCTTTACAAATCAACACTCAATGATTAACTAACTCCCATTCGCCTTAGGTCTGCTCCTTATATACAATCTCAAATCTATCACGAATACTCGAAGTATTCCGAGGCCACTCTATATCATTCTCGACCAGGCCATCGAGATAAATCCAGCGTTCCTGAATATTCGCGGCCGGCCGACGATGACTCATACATAGACGCGGGAGGCTGTTCTATAGGGTAGCACAAAAACATTCGGATGGTTGTCAGTCGTGACATTGCCTCCCTCTTAAACCTGATCGTCCCGATCAGATACTTCATGTCCGTGATATATTTTCAGCCTGTCGAGGTGGACAACTTTCAGTTTGCTTCTGGGGTTACGCTGAATTCTATACACTTCGTCATTAATTCTTTTGATGACTGTATACGGCGCTTCCCATACTGGCGTTAGTTTGGGAGATCTTCCTTTCTTCCTTTTCGGAATATATAACCAGACTTCATCATTCATCTGAAATCCCATAGCGTTAGCTTGGAGATCATATCGAGCCTTCATTCGGCCACTGTCGAGACGTTCAAACGGTAGTCCCACATCATTTTGTTTCATCTTCCCACTGGATCTTGTCTGGGGTCCTTGACTTGAGGCACAGGTTGAACACTGCTGGCACCATGATTTCACATCCTGGCAGTAGTTGACCTAGTAAAATCTGTCGCGGATCTTGTCAATCATTCTGTTAACTCCGAGTTGAGCAGCTAACTTTCCATTATGTACTTCTTCCAGAACTTCCGATACGCTCTTCTTTCGTACCACTAACTGCGTCTTCACTACTCTTCCATCGGCGCTTTCCCAGGCTCGTTTAAGGAGTCCATTTTCAACCACCAAGGATTCCCACTGAGCCCACAGAGATTTAAAAGTAGATCCCTTAGCTTGATTCGCCTAATGGGAGTGATTCCTTCTCGGTAGTCTATTCTTTGGCGATGTTTATAATTATCCTCGCATGACCTTCTGGATAAAGCATCTGTATTATTATGCCATCTTCCTTCTGTGTGCTTAGCCTTAAAGTTATATTGTTTTAACTCTTCCTGACTTGACTTTGAATTGCTAGCGTCTCTGGATGGAGATGTAGACCGTAGTTGTACTCGACAGTCTCTCTTGAAATGCCCAGTCCTGCCACATATGTAGCACTGATTTGAAACATTTTGGTTACATGGCCTATCTTCTAGTGGCTCCCGGAATTTTGTACTTGACAATCTCTTTTGAAATGCCCAGTACTGCCACATCTATAGCACTGATTTGAAACCTTTCGATTACATGACCTATCTTCTAGTGGCTCCCGGAACTTTGTACTCGACAGTCCCTTTTGAAATGTCCAGTCTTGCCACATCTATAGCACTGATTTATAGCATTACGGTTATATGGTCTAACTTCTGTTGGCTCCTGGAATATCCGTACTCGACAATCCCTTTTGAAATGTCCAGTCTTGCCACTTCTATAACACTGATTTATAGTATTACGGTTATATGGCCTAACTTCTAGTGGCTCCCGGAATCTCCCCGTGGCGTGAAGAACTTCGGTTAATTTCTTCAAAATGCTGTCCATCTTAGTTAGGTCTCAACTGTTCGCCAGCTGTTCTCCCTGGATGGATACGTCCCCGACTGCTGGCTTAGAGATGTTGCAGGCCGCCTCGATTTCTAGGGCTCTACCCAGAACTTCACGGCTGTTATCAAATTTGGCTAGACGTAGCATTTTCTAAGTTTCTGGGTCTCGGATACTATCCATGAAATATTGGGCAGCAAGTTCCCCTTGAAATTCTTCTGTTGCTCCCGGGTAGGCCAATTGAATGAGACGTCTAACGTCTTGCAGGTTTTCACCAGACTTCTGATGTCGAGACTTTACTTGTGCCTGATATTCTATGTTGGTCGCCAAATCGTCTCCCCAGGGCAGCTACAAGTATGTCATATTTCCCCTGTTGGCTGATGGGAATGGTCTGTAGTCATTCCAAGGCAGATCCACGAAGCGCTACCACTAGTGACGTAGCCATTTCTTCGTTATTCCAACCATTATTCCAAATTGTCTTCTGTACATTGTCCAGGATGTTTGACCGTCATACGTTGGAGGTTTGATATTATGTCCTGTGGCGAATACCCGCTCGGTGGGTCCTTGATTGTTTAGTCTGGTTACCTCTGCTTGAAGATCCTTCATTTCTTTCTATATGTTTCCAACTTCTTTTTATATAATGTTTACTTTTTAAAATTTTTCGTCAATATTTTCTGTAATTTTCCTTGCTCGCACACAACTACATGCAGCATCCATTTCTGAAGCCGGTCCTGTTCTATTTGTCTTTTATCTTCTTGATCTTGTAAAATTTTCCGCAGCCGGCCCTGGTCTACTTGCTTTTTATTTTCTTGGTTATGTAAAATTTTCTGAAGCCGGTCCTGTTCTGCTTGCGGTTTACGTTCATCCTCTTCCCGATCCGCTTGCCTTCTACGTTCATCCTCCTCCCGATCTTCTTGATCTTAAAAAATTTTCTGCAGCCGGTCCTGTTCTATTTGTCTCTCAGCATTTAGATTTTCCATGAAATCGGCCAACATTTTATTTATTTGCTCCATTTCTGCCGTTTGTTGCCTTGCATTGACCATAGGATGTTATAAAATGTTCATGGTGTCGTTGACGTGTACTTGTACCCTCTTCTCTTCTCGAAGAATACTTCACAAGTCCGGTCTCTTCACAATCCAACTTCCGACACCAAATGTTACGTTTTACCCGTGGGTTCTGAACGAAATTACAACTTTTACTATTTCAAACTAATGGTCTCTTTATTCTCTACCACTGTATACAATTGAACACACTAAACTGCTCTTATAACTTTATAACTAATAGCTCTTTACAAATTAACACTCAATGATTAACGAACTCCCATTCGCCTTAGGTCTGCCCCTTATATACAATCTCAAATCTATCACGAATACTCTGAAAGTATTCCGAGGCCACTCTATATGATTCTCGACCAGGCCATCGAGATAATTCCAGTGTTCCTGAATCTTCGCGGCCGGCCGGCGATGACTCATACATAGACGCGGGACGCTGCAAGGCCAGTTCTATAGGGTAGCACAAAAACATTCGGATGGTTGTTAGTCGTGACAACATTAAATGCAGAAAACTTGTTTGATATGTCGCTGAGTTTCTCTTTCAATTTATCACAACGTATGTCGAACTCTGTCTTTAATTGTCCAGCGAAAGTAACATAGCTTACTCATTAGCTTCTCAACAGACACTTCAGATATATAACCACAGAGGCTTCTAGTTTAAATCCCAGCCATATTGAACCAAACCAGGTCGTAACTTAGTCGTCTGGATTGCCGCTGGTTTTACATATTTTATGCAAAAACAATTTGATAACAAGCTCTGCTAAATAAAATCGAATCTGAAGAAATAGGGGCACATTCTAAAAAAGGTGTGGTGAACTTGACTGAATAGTTCACGAGAAATGTGAAACCAAAATTATAAACAAATTTTGATGCTGCGTTAAATTGTTGATGCAGTGTATATCCTGGTATTAAAAGTGGTTTACTTTCTAGAAATATGAAATTAGAATCTCACGACGATGGGTATGAAACGGGCGCTGACATGCTGATGAACCCTGCCAATGTCCACCACAACCATGAAGTTAAACGAGAAAAAATGGAAGATCCTTATAGTTTCATCGATGACGATCCCATCCCCATATTGCCCTCGGCACAAGGTCCACCCCATATGATGCATCCATTGCCTCTTAACAGCCAAATTATGCCTGGACCCAAAAAACGAGGAAGAAAAAAGAAAATTAAATCTGAGTAAGTAAAGATAGTTATAGTACACAACAGCCATTGTCACATATTTTGAAGTTTAATTTATTTAATAATAGGCACCAAGGTATCACAGATAAATTGAAACCACATAAACAGTGTAGTCTGTGAATCAAGAGTTGAGTGTTGCGTCATAGTTCGTAACGTTAGATCAGTTTTGATGTTTCATCAAATTATCATTAAATAATTTTTAAGTTATGAATTAATTTCCAACTTACAAACGAATTCAAACAGCCTACTTATGCGTGAACTAACGTGAGTTTGTGCGACAGACTCAATAATATTTTGGGGTCCCTACACACGCACCAATGATTTATACATAAGGCTTCAGAATTTCGTATGTAGCGTTTTCCAATTTCCATCCTTTTCATCGCTAATATTAATGCAATTTTTGATCTTTGTAAGTTCGTTTTATTTTAATTTGCTTGTATTATCGTATGTCCTAGATTAATTCACAAGTGTCTAGGGAGAGCCTTCTTTTTCCTTCCGCGCATGATCCATTTCTATTTGACACTTCGAAAGATTAGAATGAAATCATAAAATACTAACATGCATAGTTTAACCTTCGTCCGTGACATCAAATTTCCGCCGCACTCGGTTGGCGGTGACTTGAGAGAGAAAGGATTAGGTATGTCGCAACATTGAATCCTCGATACACAGACTTTATATAAACCAGATATAATGTTTTTTTTTTTTACTGCACCGAAAACACAAAATACCTTACCATAAAATGCATTTCACGCTTGATATGGGAAGCGCTCTGTTGATAAAGATATATTTTTTTTGTTATATGTTCGTTTCGCTCTTTTAAAAGTATTTTCATGTATTGACCAAGAAAACACAAAACTATTGCTTGCACTAATTTTGTTATTTTACATAATTATGTAAAAATAAGGTTGCGAACCTGTGCCAAAATTTTTTGGTTATTTCAAAATTCTAATTCACATATAGAAAAAACTCGTGGAACAACTAGTTTTTTTATTCAGTTGGGGTTTGTTGTTGGATTTGTTGATTTTTCTAAAATAATCAAAGTTGTTTCGACGTTTTGAAAGGGTAACTAGGTTTTATGACTGTAAACAATCGTGCGGGATGCTACTTTAGAACAGTTATCGTTACCTTATTGTGGTTGGTGCTTTATGGTGGAAGTTATTAGGGGCATATATTACTATAAAATTCCATTTTAAGTCGATTTTCGGGGATTTTCATTAATATGACATTAATTTTCTTAATTAGTTTTGTTTATCTCTCACATTTCAGAATCGTGTTACTTGTCATCTTGACTTGACGTTTTGTTTCGCGCCTATCGTAGAGGCGAATTTTGCGACGTCTAACTAAGTAAAGCTGTGTTGCTCCGATCAACTCTAATTGATATTTTTAATTTGTGAATATTTGCTTTTCGGCTAAGTATTTTAGTTTAAGTGATGTATGACATATATCAGCGTGGCAGAGCAACGTAGTTGTAGTGGAGCAATGTCATAAGACATAGGAGACTTCGATTCTGGGATGACGTCATGCGCATGGGAGAAAAGCCATAAGACAAAGGTGTCTTCGATTCTGGAATGACGTCATGCGCATGGGAGAACTCTGTTGATGAAGTTTGGCCTAGTGTTTGGAATGTGCTGCTATTGAGCGGAGCCTCGAATATGACGTCCACGAGGTTGGTAACACTACAGGAAGTAGTAGTTCAATTTTTACTAAAATTTTGAGAAAGCTAATTAAATAATTGTTCTCTTTGCGTCAGGTGAGTTGCTTTTGGCTTTTATGAGTGTCGCCATTTTAAGTGAATTCAATTTAATTTTCCGTTGAAGAGGCTCTGTCTCGTCTACCTTTAATGGCAGGTAGCTGACTGACGTCGACGTCAACAGATTTTGGAAAAAACCTTCCGCAGGTAAAAAAAATGATTTTTCTAATTTTTCTTTTGTATTTTATTTTATTTGCTCTGCGGAATGTTTATTTTGTGTTATAAGCTAAACCTTGAATATGCTGATGTTTCACAGGTTTTTTGCCGACGGGTTTTTTGTGCTACGTCCAGAATTGTGAAGTGTTCGGGGCTGATTTCTTGTATGAAGAGTCCTTCTACGACGGAGGTAGCTTCTTGTTTTACTACGTGAAGTGCCTTACCTTCTTCGACTGAAGAGTCCTACATGATTGTTGGTGGCGTACGTTTCCTGGTGGGAGCCGCTTGGAAAGCTACTAACGAAACTCTGTAGATCAGTTTAGCAAATCAAACCGTGAGAAATTTAGTTTTTTTATATACTTAATTGCTTGAAAATTTCTATCAGGGTGGTCATACTTTGAACCTTTAATCTTTTTTTTTTTTAATCTTTTACAAACATAATCTCAATACTCGAGCATTCTCATTCAACTTAAAATAAGTTCAGGTTTTATAATTAATTAACCATTTTAATAACGTCTGAAGTCGTAAGTGATTTTTATTACGTTATTATTTTTTATAACCGGTAATTTATTTTGCGCACCACCATTGATGCACGTTTTGATATTAAGTAGTCGGTTGCTCAGTTTACCATCATAACCGATGCGTCAATTCATATAGCAATTAGCTAAAATTTCCTTAACTTTTATTGAATAGTTAGTGCTTCAGTAACTTTACCTTTTTTATATAGTAAGTGTTTCTGCTATACGTCAGGGGTAGATAGACGTATTCTTTTAAATGTGTTGAGTTTTAGTAATTAAATATTTAAACCTCGCGTATCACTGAAAGTAACTTGTTAATAGTATTTGCATAGGAAAAGTATTTAGTTTTTTTTTCTGTCTTCCATTTAACATCGTCATTACAGCCAAGCAATTTTAGGCAAACCCCCAATATGAGTACTTTTCTTTTTATTTTCATTGACTTAAAGCCAACATTTTAAGGACTATTGTAGCGAACCTTTCTTTCATATTTTATGGTAATCAACCAATTTTTCTGTTCAACGATCTACCTGTTTCATTTATTACCTTTAATGTTAGTGTTCCAAAAGGGAAGAAAATAGTAAGTATAATCAATTTAAATATTGGTAATAATTGATTATATTGAAATTTGTGATTTTATTGTATGTATTCTTTTATTAGCAAATTTCTGGCGTCCACCAGTGATTTAATTATTATCTAATTATTCATGTTTTAGTTTGTGGCGAAGCCTAGGCCGAAACGAGTTCCATATTCCAACATGGGGAAGTTCTGATTTGTACCGTCTACAAGATGGTGCGCCGTTATATAAATAACCACCTCTACTCTCCGGCATTTGAGCTATGGCCTGTACGAGACAGCTCGTTCCGGCCTACGCATCGTTAATTGTAAATTTTCTGAACTTCTCTATTTTTTTTCTCTTGACTTTGTTCACTTCAGTTTCTCCTAAATCTGGCATTAAAGTAGCCAAATAAAGTTACAAGAGGATGCCACAAAAATGTTATATATTGTACATTAGTATATGAAATAATTTTTAGCCCTGACGAAGGTCAAGATATACTGACCGAAAGTTGGACGCGAAACAAATCATCTTTTAATAAACCTTATTGGCTAAATACCCATTAATTATTTCTACATGTATATATATATATATATATATATATAAAACGACTTTTAATTCTTGGGGTAGCGGTCTAGGGCTGAATAGAAACTCTTTTTCTACAAACGCCGAGCTTTCGAAAATTTATTGTTTTCTTTGTCAAGGCTACAATTACAAAGCAGAACTTTACACTTCTAGAAGTTATAGGTACATATAGTTGTTTAATTAATTAAATTAGATTTATTAAAAGGTTCGTTATGAAACTTACGTGCAAAGCGAGTTTACTATGATGGGTCCATTAATAGATAGCATGAAAAACAGTGCGTGCACACAGGAACAACATATTATAGTTTATTACATTTTCGTATTATTAATTTGCTAGAACAAGCAGTTAGTCTGCCTGCACATATTCACCATTTTTCGACTACGGAATGGATGCGAACAAAGAAATGTATAAAGTTTTTTTGAATTTTATGGTTTTTACTTCTTATTGGGTGTTTGTAGCGCGCCATCTATTCTTGATTTGGCGGTAGGTTTGAATTTTATTGCTAACAGTCAGAACGATGTTGGGTCGTGTATTAATTAATTATTGTAGAATTTATTTATATTTCTTAATCCAATGCAGAGAATGGTGAGCATTTAAGGCATGTGTCCTAGTAATTAGCTGGACTTTTACGTGAATGAGACATTGTTTGAAGTACTAAGTTCACTGTTCTCAGCATTTTGATTTCTCTTTAGACATGACAGTATGTAAGAGTAGATGACACTGAGATTATCTAAATCTTTTCTTTTATTTATGCAGTTGTTTTCTAGGTGGATTTCCACCATTTCTAAGAATTGCCTTTTTGTTGAGTTAATTTCAGTGCCAATCACTTCCACATCTGTAAAGTCCATGTTATGCTTATTTTCTATTACATGCTCTGACAGGGCGCAAGTTTGTTTTATTTAATCTGCAGTCACTCTTATGCCTAGTTATTCTATCTTTTAAAACAGTGGATGTTTGTCCTATATAATTCTTTTCACAGTCAATACATTTGATCTTATATACTACGCCGGATCTTTTTAGAGTTTCATC
>MU187522.1:0-20478 GCA_016904865.1 Pissodes strobi | reverse complement strand
GATCTCGTGCGGTTTAGATTTTAGAGCCTGTCAAAATGCCCGACTTTCAACTGTCAATATTTCGTAAACAGCTTAAAATAGGTATAGGATATTATACACGAAATGTGTATAGATTTCTTTAGAAAGTCCAAAAATGTAATAATATACAGGTTGTTCCACTTAAAAAAATATGAAGTTGGCTTATATGTCACAAAATTGTTAGTGTTTTGTTTTTATATGTAACTTGGAAAAACTTGGACACCAACCCTACATTTTGTGTTTTTGTTGACCTTGATATCTTTAAAAACATAAAAGTTACAGGGAATCAAAATGTTATCAAGATAAATAGAACGCACGGTACAGGGTGACCAAATAAGCAGGCAAAGTACTGTATCTCGAAAACTACATTTTTGAGACTTGCGGTGAAAATTTTTATAACTAAAGTGATCAAAAGAAAATCCTGGAAATTATTTTCAGGTTTCGCAGGTAACCGCTAGGGTGCGTAACCGCAACCTTGAATTAAAAAGTGACATTTTTCGGAATTTCACCTTATTAAGATACAAAAAATACATGCATTTTCAAGCTCAGATAAATTAAAGTTTTTTTGTTAAACACTTTTTGTCCTATCTGTAAAAATAAAGACATGGAGATTATTCAAATATTTTTGTAAATAAACATCTGTTAACTACAAAACGGTGTCGTTGAAAAGAGATTTTCTTGGGCAACAAAACCTACCTTATTTATGATGGGTGTAATCTATTATGCCGCCACGTAGAAGGCAATTTTCGATATTACTACAGAAATTGCGACATTTCTAAAAATAATAAATCTATTGGTATTAGTTCTTTTGCATGTTAAATATTGCAAAATAATGCACAAACAAGCTAGTGAAATCCGCGCCTCGATATCTTGTTCCTAGCCTAAAATATCGGCAAAAAGAAGGATATCGTATTTAAAACCAAGAGCCGAAATTGATGCTGCATCTTTTTCCACGCAAGAGCACTAAAAAACTTTTTCCAGGGCCAGTAAATGTCATTACAATAGAAAGGTACTTTTTCAAAAAGCTTATCAAAATCCACTGATTTTCTAGTCAAATTTTTTTTTTGCCGCTACTTTGGGTTAGGAACAAGATTGAAACGGAGTTTTATCCACAATACCGAAACAGAATTATTGTACTCGACGCGCGTTTCGCTAACCATGTTAGCATGATCGGTAGATGATTAAAACTAAATTTTAAAATCTAGTTAACTCGCTTTTAGACTAAATGTTTGCTTAATCAAGCGGAACCAAAGGAACCATTCCTGGAATCCCACTAGTCACTATACGGAATAGGCCCTCTATCTCTATTTAAACTATTCTAACATTTAATAATTTCCATACTTTCATATGCGTCTAATAATCTCCTATCAGTTACATTATGAATTAATTTTAAATTTGTAATTGATATTCTATGATATTATCAAAAGCATGCTTGGCTACACTTGATTCTTCTATTCTACCATAGTTTAAATGCGCTATGTGTTCCTGGAATCTCGTTTGTATCGTTGTTTGTATAGATCTTCTAGTTTGCCCAACATATTTTTGGTTACCTTTGCATCCAATTTCATATATTCCACTTCTTTCTAAAATTTCAATTTTGTCCAATAATTCCTTAATGTTAAACTGAGTTCGTTATACTAATTTTAAACCTACTTCCTTAAAGACTTTTTGGAGTCCTGTAGTATAGTGAGGATTATATGGTATCGGGACATATTTTGTATGTTCATCCTCATTGACGAAAGAAGTGGAATCACGAATGGTCTTTCTAAACAAATGCCTATTAATTAGCCTATTTATTAACCTAGTATTGAAACCATTAACTTTTGCTATATTCTTAATTGTCTCCTTTTCATTATTAAATATTTCTGAGAGGAAAGTTACCCATATGGTGTACTAAAAAAAGCTGGTCATTTTGTGTTGGTGGCAGTGAAATGAGTCATTAGGAATATATCTGTTAGTGGCAGTACTTTTTCTATAAATATCAAATTCTAGTGTGTTATTATCGTTCCTAATCACAAAAGTATCAAAAAATGGAAGTTGGCCATTGTTCTCGACTTCATGAGTAAATTTAATGGTGGGGAAACGGTTTAGTTTTGTTACAAAATTTTCAGTATTATCGGTTTTTGTGTCGAAAATCGCAAACATGTCATCCTGCCCGAATTCCTGACTGATTTTGTTTTCAAATTTACTCATGAAAAGATTAGCTAATAAGCGATAAATAGTTGCCCATTGTCGCGCCTTCAAGTTGTTGGTAATAGTTATTTTTATATTAAAAATAATTTTGATCTATGCAAAGTTTGGTTAAAGTTAAATTTTCTTGTTTGATTTCGTTATCAAAACTATTCATCTCAAGTAATTCACCAAGGTATTGCAAGGTCTGTTGGATTGTACACTAGGGAACAATGAGCAAACATCAAACGAGATTAAAATTTCACCCTCATTAAGGTTTATAGGTAAATTTTCAAACTGGTTTGCTAGCCACTTAGATATATTATAAGTTGGCGATCTTATTGCCGAGACTATGGGACGCATTGCCTGCCAAGGTTTATGAATCTTGTGAAGACAATATAGTTTCGGCATAGTGGGATTGCTCACAGATAATTTGTATTTAATTTGATCAGAAATATGGTTTTTACATTTCTTTAAAGTGTTTTTAACTTGTGTTACCATCTTAGATAACAGATTTCTTGAGATTTTGTTATAGGGCCGGTTTCGATTAAATTATCAACTTGTTGAAAATATTCGCTTTTGTCTAATATAACAACCTTATTATCTTTGTCAGCTTTTAGATAGAAAACATCTTTTTCCTTTAATCTCCTGATTATACTTTTTCCTTTTCCAGGACGAGAGTTAACATTATTATTAATTATATGGTTTAAGATCTGATTCCTGCATGATTCTCTAACAAATCCTTTAGTAGAGGCAGTAAGATGTTGAATAGAGCTTTGTATATTACCTACAATATCGAGTAAGTTATCCTTTGGTGGAGGCAATGCAAAGTTCAGACCCATATTTAAAAGATTTAATTACCCTTTATCAAAAGATTGAGGAGATAGGTTTTCCACAATGTTTACGACTTCCGACTGGATTAATTTTCCTAAGTTTTTTTAAGTTTTTTATTGATGGATGACATTTTCTTGGCGTATTTTGTATCAATTACTAAAAACATCTTTCTCTGGAACTCGTACCATTCCTCATGTTCAATATTTGTTAATCTAAATATTATTTTTTTTATAAAGTCTGTATGCTTCTAATTCAAACATACTTCGTTTACTGTACAAATTTTTGATTTCTAAATCTAGCTACTTTTATCTGGCAAAAGAATGTACTTTTCCTGTAACGAGAAGATTTAGGTAAAACAATTTTAATAAAATTTGGGAAAACATTAAATTTTTTACAAGACTTTAGAAACCAAATATCTGCACTCACTAGCCTAATCTTAATAAAAAACTTACGATAAAGTTTCGCTGACTGACCGTGAAGCCATCTCAACTATGTTGGGGTTTGGAACCTTCGGCAAAATGCACTAAAACGGAATTTTATCCACAATACCGAAACCGAATTATTGCACTCGACGCGCGTTTCGCTAACCATGTTAGCATCATCAGGAGATGATTAAAACTAAATTTAAAAATCTACCTAACTCGCTTTTATACTAAATGTTTGCTTAATCAAGCGGAGCCAAAGTAACCAATCCTGGAATTTCACTAGTCACGCTCGATCAACCAATACAACGGACTATACGGAATAGGCCCTCTATCTCTATTTAAACTATTCTTACATTTAATAATTTCCATACTTTCATATGCGTCTAATAATCTCCTATCAGTTACAGGCCCGGCTTCTCAGTAAGGTCATTTGGTCAATGACCCACCTAATTTTAATTTAAGTTTGTTTTTTTTAATTATCATCGGATAATTATTTTTTAAAAAGTGGGGATGAATTTTCATGCGAAAACTCCCCAATTAGTCCAGTTGATGCTGGATGCCCGGCCGTATTTAAAATTCACCTTATGGCTTTTTACGGCAATTAGAGAACCGAAACTAAGACGAAGCGCGTAGATACGCGCTTTCTAGGGAGTTAAAAAGAGACACATAGTTGACGAAATTGTCGACGGCCGGCCAATGATAGTGCTTTTAGCGCTCGCACGTTCGCATGCAGCCTGAGCTTTATGAAAACACACTCGAACCGCTCGGAGGCAGCTAATATTATATTGCAAGACATTTTTTGGATTACGTGTTAGGCAAAGAAAACTAATATTGACATACGCATTGCGTTTGCAAAAACTTAGGATAGAAGGATAGAAGAATCGATTTGATTAACACATAGCTGCATAAAAGGTGAGAGATTTATCTTAAGAATATTATTAAGTATTTTAGTTTTATTTATAATTACCCATAGTTTGTTCAGAGCACACACTATTACAATGTTTCGTAATAATGACGACACTAGCAAATCTACACTTGGTGTCATTGACGACGTAACATTGCAGTTAGTTTGAACAAACATTACCTATAAATATATTTGGTTATTTTCTTCTAAAGAAAAAAAAAACGTAAAAAACACATTGCCACCCGCGCGTGCCACCCGAATATGTTTCGTCTTTGGCGCTATTCTGGCATGCGCCTCTGCCCACCTAGGCTTGACCCACTTGCTAATAGACACACGGGCCGCGCCTGATCAGTTATATTATGATTTAATTTTAAATTTTTGATTGATTTTCTATGATTATTATCAAAAGCATGGTGGGTAACACTTGATTTTTCTGTTCTACCATACTTTAAATGAGCTATGTGTTCCTTGAATCTCGTTTGTATAGATCTTCTAGTTTGCCCAACTTATTTTTGGTTGCAATCCATGCATCTAATTTCATATATTCCACTTTCTAATATTTCAATTTTGTCCTTTGGACAACCTGATAACTTCTTAATGTTAAACTGAGTTTGGTATACTAATATTAAACCTAGTTCCTTAAAGACTTTTTGGAGTCCTCTAGTAGTATACTGAGGATTATATGGTATCGAGACATATTTTGTATGTTCATCCTCATTGACGAAAGAAGTGGAATCACGAATGGTTTTTCTAAACAAATGCCTATTAATTAGTCTATTTATTAAGTTAGTATTGAAACCATTAACTTTCGCTATATATTCTTAATTGTCTCCTTTTCATTATTAAATCTTTCTCTGCTAAGAGGAAAGTTAACCATATGGTGTACTAAAAAATTAAAGCTGGTGATTTTGTGTTGGTCGCAGTGGAAGGAGTCATTAGGAATATATCGGTTAGTGGCAGTACTTTTTCTATAAATGTCAAATTATAGTGTGCTATTATCGTTCCTAATCACTAAAGTATCTAAGAATGGAAATTGGTCATTGTTCTCGACTTCATAAGTAAATAATGGTGGGGAAATGGTTGTTTAGTTTTGGTACAAAATTTGGAAAATGTCATCCACATACCTGTACCATTCCCTTGGAAAATATTCGAATTCCTGACTGATTTCATTTACAAATTTACTCATGAAACGATTATCTAAGAACGGCGATAAACACTTGCCCATTGTCGTGCCTTCAAGTTGTTTTATATTGAAAATAGCTTTGAGCCATGCAAAGTTTGGTTACAGTTAAATATTATTGTTTGATTTCGTTATCAAAACTATTCATCTCATGTAATTCACCAAGGCAAGGTGATAACGAAATCAAACAAGAATATTTAACTGTAACCAAACTGCATGAATCAAAACTATTTTCAATATAAAAATAACTATTACCAACAACTTGAAGGCACGACAATGGGCAATTGTTTATCGCCGTTCTTAGCTAATCTCTTCTTGAGTAAATTTGAAAACGAAATCAGTTTGGAATTCGAATATTTTCCAAGGGTACAGATTTTCGACACAAAAACCGCTAATATCGAAAAGTTTGTAACAAAACTAAACAACCGTTTCCCCACCATTAAATTTACTTATGCAGTCGAGAACAATGAATAACTTCCATTTTTTGATACTTTAGTGATTAGGAACGATAATAACAATAGAATTTGATATTTACGGAAAAAATACTGCCACTAACTGATAGATTCCTAATGACTCCTTCCACTGCGACTAACACAAAATCGTCAGCTTTCATTTTTTAGTACACCGTATGGTTAACTTTTCTCTCAGCAGAGAAAGATTTAATAATGAAAAGGAGACAATTAAGAATATAGCGAAAGTTAATGGTTTCAATACTAACTTAATAAATATACTAATTAATAGACATTTGTTTAAAAAGACCATTCGTGATTCCACTCCTTTCGTCAATGAGGATGAACATACAAAATATGTCTCGATACCACATAATCCTCAGTATACTAGAGGACTCCAAAAAGTCATTAAGAAAGTAGGTTTAAAATTAGTATACCAAACTCTGTTTAACATTATCGAATTATTAGGTGGTCCAAAGGACAAAATTCAAATATTAGAAAGAAGTGGAATATATGAAATTGGATGTATGGATTGTAACCAAAAATATGTTGGGCAAACTAGAAGATCTATACAAAGGAGATTCAAGGAACACATAGCTCATTTAAAGTATGGTAGAATAGAAAAATCAAATGTTGCCGAGCATGCTTTTAATAATAATCATAGAATATCAACTAAAATTTTAAAATTAATTCATAATGTAGCTGATAGGAGATTATTAGACTCATATGAAAGTATTGAAATTATTAAATGTAGGAATATTTTAAATAGAGATAGAGGACCTATTCCGTATAGTCCATTGTATTGGTTGATCGGGCGTGACTAGTGGGATTCCAGGATTGGTTCCTTTGGTTCCGCTTGATTAAGCAAACATTTATTATAAAAGCGAGTTAGGTAGATTTTTAAATTTAGTTTTAATCATCCCCTGAAGATGCTAGCATAGTTAGCGAAACGCGCGTCGAGTGCAGTAATTCTGTTTCGGTATTGTGGATAAAACTCCGTTTTAGTGCATTTTGGCGAAGGTTCCAAACCCCAACGTAGTTAGGATGGCTTCACGGGCAGCGGAACTTAACCCTTATTGTAAGTTTTCTACTAAGATTAGGCTAGTGACTGCAGATATTTGGTTTCTGAAGTCTTGTAAAAAATTTAATGTTTTACCAAATTTTATTAAAATAGTTTTACCTAAATCTTCTCCAATTACAGAAAAAGTACATTCTTTTGCCAGACCAAAGTGGCTAGGTTTATGAATAAAAAATTTGTACAGTAAACGAAGTATGTTTGAATAAGAAGCATACAGACTTTATAAAAAATTAATATTTTGATTAACAAATATTGAACATTAAGAATGGTACTAGTTCCAGAGAAATAAGTTTTTAGTAATTGATACAAAATGCGTCAAGAAAATGTCATCCATCAGTAAAAAACTTATGAAAATTAATTCTAAGTCTGATAGTTCTAGGAAGTCGTAATCATTGTGGAAAACCTATCTTCTCATTCTTTTGATAAAGATCAATTGGATATTTTAAATAATGGTCTGAATTTTGCATTGCCTCCACCAAAGGATAACTTACTCGATATTGTAGGTAATATAGAAAGCTCTATTCAACATCTTCCTGACCCTACTAAAGGATTTGTTAGAGAAGCATGCAGGAATCAGATCTCAAAAAATGTTATTGATAATAATGTTAACTATCATCCTGGAAAAGGAAAAAGTATAATCAAGAGATTAAAGGAGAAAGATGTGTTCTATCTAAAAGATGACAAAGGTAATAAGCTTGTTATATTAGGCAAAAGCGAATATTTTCAACTAGTTGATAATTTAATCGAATCCGGGCCCTATAACAAAATCTCATGGAATCCGTTATCTAAGTTGGTAACACATGTTAAAAACACTTTGAAGAAATGTAGCGACCTTATTTCTGATCAAATTAAAAACAAATTATCTGTGAGCAAACCTACTATGCTGAAACTATTGTCTTCCCAAGATTCATAAACCTGGGAAGGCAATGCATCCCATAGTCTCGGCAATAGGATCGCCAACTTCTAATATATCCATGTGTCTAGCAAACCAGTTTGAAAATTTACCTATAAAACAACAGAATTCAGGAGTACTAAATTCCTTAGATTTCATAAACAAAAGTAATGGTACGAACATTAATTAAGGTGAAATTTAAATCCCGTTTGATGTTTGCTCATTGTTCCCTAGTGTACCAATTCCACAGAACTTGTAATACCTTGGTGAATTACTTGAGATGAATAGTTTGATATCGAAATCAAACAAGGATATTTAACTTTAAGCAAACTTTGCATGGATCAAAATTATTCTCAATATAAAAATAAGTATTACCAACAACTTGACGGCACGACAATGGGCAATCAGTCAGGAATTCGAATATTTTCCAAGGGTATAGTATAGGTATGTGGATGACATTCTCGCGATTTTCGACACAAAAACCGCTAATATCGATTCCCCACCATTAAATTTACTTATGAAGTCGAGAACAATGGCCAATTTTCATTTTTGGATTGGTTTGGGTTAGTTTGCAACTAACCGATATATTCCTAATGACTCCTTCCACTGCGACTAATACAAAATGGCCAGCATTCATTTTTTAGTACACTGTATGCTTAACTTTCCTCTTAGCAGAGAAAGATTTAATAATAAAAAGGAGACAATTAAGAATATAGCGAAAGTTAATGGTTTCAATACTAACATAATAAATAGACTAATTAATAGGCATTTGTTTAGAAAGACCATTCGTGATTTCGCTTCTTTCGTCAATGACGATGAACATATAAAATATGTCTCGATACCGAGAACTCGAAAACGTCTTTAAGGAAGTAGGTTTAAAATTAGTATACCAAGCTCAGTTTAACATTAAGAAATTATTGGGTGGTCGGAAGGACAAAATTGAAATGTTAGAAAGAAATTGAATATATGAAATTGGATGCATGGATTGTAACAAAAAATATGTTGGGCAAACTAGAAGATCTATACAAACGTGATTCAAGGAACACATAGCTCATTTAAAGTATGGTAGAACAGAAAAATCAAGTGTTGCCGAGCATGGTTATGATAATAATCATAGAATATCAGTTAAAAATTTAAAATTAATTCATAGTATAACTGATAGGAGATTATTAGACCCATATGAAAGTATGGAAATTCTTAAATGTAAGAATAGTTTAAATAGAGTTATATGCTCTATTTCTTATAGTCCATTGTATTGGTTGATTGAGCGTGACTAGTGGGATTCCAGGATTGGTTCCTTTGGTTCCGGTTGATTAAGCAAACTTAGTATAAAAGTAAAAAATCTACCTAAGATTTTTAAATTTAGTTTTAGTCATCTTCTGATGATGCTAACATGGTTAGTGAAACGCGCGTCGAGTGCAATAATTTTGTTTCGGTATTGTGGATAAAGCTCCGTTTTAGTGCATTTTGCCGAAGGTTCCAAACCTGACATAGTTAGGAACAAGACATTGAGACGCGGTTTTCACTAGCTTGTTTGGACATCGTTTTGCTACTTCCCATGAAATTAAAAACCAAGAGATTTAAATTTTCTTAGGAATTTCGCAATTTCTGTCGAAATATCGAAAAATTTCCTCTAGTCGCGGCATACTAAATTACAATCACCACAAATAAGGTAAGTTTTGTCGCCCAAGAAAGCTTTTCATCGACACCAATTCTTGTTGAAATTTGTTCAGTCGTTTTGAAGTTACAGATGTTTATTTACAATACCATCTGAACACCTCCCAACACTTTATTTTTACACATAGGGCAAAAAGTGTTAACAAAAAAACTCGAATTTATCTCAGCCTGAAAACGTATGTATTTTTTGGTATCTTAATAAGGCGAAATTTCTCAAAACACTGTTTTCAATTCAATATGACGGTTACGCGGTCATCTGCGAAACCTGAAAATCATTTCCAGGAATGTCTTTTGGCCATTTGTTTTATTTTTTTTTACTACAAGTCTCTGCAATGAGTAGTTTCCGATATACAGTACCGTCACGCTTATTTGGCCACCCTGTACAATTGACCAAAGGGCCAGAGTTTAATTTAAATTGCAATTCATGGGCTAAATTTTTCTTGTCTGCTCTTAAATACCTTTGCAAATCTGAAGCAAACTTCAAGATTTTTTTATGTTGGTCAAATCAGTGTTTTTTTTGTTGTCATATTTGGGATCTCTGCCAAGATTAGAGTTATTGTCTTGTTGGGAGTCTAAAGGAAGAATGTTCATCGAACAAGCAATGCAAACAAGTAAATTTCGTAATTCATCCAAACTACTTCACAAAAGGGGCATTTTTTGTTTACCAACCTGTACGCTTACTGGTCGCCCGTATAAATATATAGTTTTTTCCTAAATTATTCAAGTGAAAACTTTAGCACCGTTGAGTCTGATTTGGGACTCGATGAAACGACATTAAAAAGAGACGATCATATAGGATGTAGCCTGCGAGAGATTGAGATAGAACACAGTTCTATAGTTGTTTGTTAAAAGTGAAAAATAAAATGTGGTTCGCGTCCGATCATTGAAGTTAACCAACGTCGGGCGTGGTTAGTACTTCGATGGGTGACCGCTAGGGAAGACCACGTGCTGTTGCAATTTTTGAGTTTTAGTTTTATGAGCACCGCGTGTGAACGGCACACATGATTTTTTTTTGTTTATTTTAACAGCTCACGTAATTGAAGGCCCCTAGTATTTTCCATCCTAAAGAAGCTCTTAGTGGTGTTTTCATTAATTATTGTAACCCACCCTCCTTTTAAATCGCTTTAAATTATTAAATCCTTCAAAAGTCTCATAATTTGTAAGCTATTTATGCGTTAAAAGTTCACGCTTGCTTTGCCCACTACCTTGTTGAAATCGAATTTCTTCTGTTTTTTTTTTAAGCTTTTTTTTCTCTGTTTTTTTTTTTGATGCGGTATAGTTTTTGTTAAATATTTTGGAAAATTTGCAAATTTACTTGGTACGCTGTATTCTTTTAATTTATATACAGTTTTATATTTATTACGTATCTTACGATCTCATCCGTTTTAAGGTCCTGTTGGATAAACTAAAAAATCATCTGTAAAATGGTAGTCTATCACGAACCACAAAGTTTTCACGATGAATGTCATTTTGCCATCTAAACCCCGCCGTTCGTTACTTTTAGGATAATGAAGAACTCGCAAATTTCAACCGTTTCGTTTAAGTAATTGCCTTTACAAGTGGGTACACAACATCTATATGGCATTTCGCAATTCTTTAAAACACTATAAACATGTAATAACACTGTATTTTTTTACTAAATAACAAAAAAATAATCTTAACCTGCAGGCTCGATGTCACGTTCAGACGAAACTACGAAATGAGGCGTCGGACAGTTAAATCTGAAATTATATGTTAGCATTGTTGGACAGAGACTATTCTCTTAGTTTCTAACGATTCATAATGAAAACTAGTATGAAGGCATACGCCCAATAAAATACTGCAGCGAAATTATATTAGGCATGTATTAATGACTTAGTTAACGGAGTTATTAACGCAAAAAAACTCATTTACCAGCTTGTGTTGGAAAGGTGGAATAATCGGGCAACCTACTTCGGCGGCTGGTCATCAGATGTGACGTCACAAAAACGGCACAGCCGAACATGGTCATTACCAAATTTCGTTTTAGTTCAGTGTTCTTGTCTTTTAGGACTTGTTCGAAATACTCATAAAATACAAAGATCCACTAATATGTTTAAATTTCCTTCTACAGGCGTATACGTTTAATTACGTCATGCAAAGGGCGCAAGAAACGATTTTTAGAAGACGAGCTATTTGTTAAATATTTTTTACATTTTATTTATAATCATTTTCCAAGCACTAACTTTGTAAATTAACTACATTTATTGTGAAGTTTCCCATATTAAAATTTGGTCACTTGCATTTTGAAACCAGAGACTTGCACAGGGTAAATGGTGATATTTTTGTCATAAGTATTTTCTCTGAACTTTGAATGTTAGTTAGGCAGAGTCTGACGGAGGGATTGTGCATTAATATCTACATTCGTATCTCAAGTCTATCGTGTATCTGTCATGGAATGCCAGCTCTGGACTTATGCGATATTATTTTTCTTACACAATTCACGTTAGATTCATTTGGTTTATTTCAATATTTTAAATATTTTGACCTACACTTTAAATCGCCACATTACTATACAACGTAATAATTACTAAAACCTTTTGTAAACTCTTCGAATACATATGTTCCAATGAAGTTCGAAGTTGTTGGCATAAAGCAATTATTAATCACATCCAAAAAGCATATTTAAGGGGACTAAAATTAATCCAAAATGGAAGAACAATGTAAGTTGGGGTTTGGAACCTTTTGCAAAATGCACTACAGCACAGTTTTATCCATGATTAAAATTAAACTTACATGAACCTAACTCCAAGACCAATGGGATCCTGTTAGTCACGCTGGATCAACCAACACAATGGACTAGACGGAATAGGCCCACTAAACTATTCTTACATTTAATGATTTCTATACTTTCGTTTTTCGCATTAATTTTAAAATTTTAATTTTTCTATTATTATTTTTAAAAGCATGCTCGGCTACATTTGTTTTTTCTGTTCTGTCATACTTTAAAGGAGCCGTGTTCATTGAATCTCGTTTGCATGTATTTTCTAGTTTGCCCAAAATATTTTTGTTACAGTCCGTGCATTTCATAAATTCCGCTTTTTCCAATGTTTCAATTTTGTTCTTTGGACCACCCAATAATTTCATAACATTAAACTGAGTTTGAAATACTAATTTTGAACCTACGTTTTTAAAAACTTTTTGGAGTCCTCTGGTATACTGAGGGTTATATGGTAACGAAAATAAGAACGCTTATTAATTAGTCTATCTATTAAGCTAGTATTGAAACCATTAACTTTCGCTATATTCTTAATGGCCGTTTTATTATTAAGTCCCTCTTTGAGGAAAATTAATCAAACGGTGTACTTAGAAATGAAAGATGACCAATTTGTGTTGGTCGCAGTGGAAGGAGTCATTAAGAAGGTACCGGTTAGTGGCAGTATGTTTTTCTATAAATATCAAATTCAAGCGTGTTATTACCATTCCTAATTATTACTAAAGTATCCAAAATTGGTAGTTGGTCATTGTTCTCTCGACTTCATAAGGTAAATTTAATGATTATGACACAACTGTACCATACCCTTGGAAAATAGTAGAAGATTTGATTGATTTGGTTTCAAATTTACTGAAGAAAAGATTAGCTAAGAACGGCGATAAAAAGTTGCCCATTACTGTGCGTTTAAGTTGTTGGTAATAGTTATTGTAAAATTGGTATTAATTTTGATCCATGCAAAGTTTGGTTTTGGTTAAAGTTAAATATTCTTGTGTGATGTCGTTATCAAAACTATTCATCTCAAGTAATTCACCAAGATATTGCAAGACCTGTGGTATGCTCGGAAACAATGTTATCGCCGTTCTTAGCTAATCTTTGTATGGGTATATTTGAAAACTAAATCAGCCAAGAGTTCGAGTATTTTCCAAGGGTATGGTACAGGTTTATTGATGACATTTTCGCGATTCTCGACAGAAAACACATGAAAGATTTCGTAACAAAACTAAACAGTCCTTTCCCCACTATCCAATTTACCTATGGTGTCGAGAACAATGGTCAACTGGCATTTTTAGCTACTCTAGTAATTGGGAAATATAATAACACATTAGAATTTGATATTTATAGACAAAACTCTGCCACCAACCGATATATTCCCAATGACTTCTTCCACTATACCAACACAAAGTGGGCTGCTTTCATTTCTTAGTATATCGTATTATTAATTTTCCTTACTGTATAGAAATATTTAATAATGAAAAGGAGACAATTAAGAATATAGCGAAATTTAATGGTTTCAATACTAACTTAATAGATAGACTAATTAAAAAGAGGGTTTATTTTCGACTAATGACTAGGCAGCGTTCAAAAAGGCCATTCGTGACGTTTCGTTAATCAGGATGAAAATATAAAATATGTTTCGATATGATATAATCCTCAGTATTCTAGAGGAGCCCAAAAACTTTTTAAGAGCGTAGGTTTAAAATTAGTATACCAAAGTCAGTTTAACGTTAAGAAATTAATGGATGGTTCAAAGGACAAACACATTGGAAACATTGGAAAGTTGAATTTATTAAATTGGATGGAGTGTAACCAAAAATATGTTGCTCATTTAAAATATGGTAGAACAGGAAAATCAAATGTTGCTGAACATGCTTTTGAAATTAATCATAGAATAATAATTACACATTTAAAATTAATTCATAGTATATCTGACAGGAGATTATTAGACGTATATGAAAGTCTGATGGAAATTATTAAATATAAGAGTAATTTAAATAGAGACAGAGGGCCTATTCCGTATAGTCCATTGTCTGGGATGATCGAGTGTGCCTAACAGGATCTCAGGATTGAATCTTTTTGTTTTCGCTTGATAAGGTAAATGGTTAAAGTACAGTTAGGTAAATTGTAAGTTTAGTTTTAATGATCTTCTGATGATGCTAACATGGTTATCGAAACGCGCGTCGAGCGCACAAATTTTGTTTCCGTACGGTGGATAAAACTGTGTTACAGAAGAATGTGATCTACATTGTTATACAAACAATGTTTGCATTATTGCATTTTAGTAACTAACTTCCTTGGCAAAAGGGTAAATAGAAGTAAAGAACCAAATAAAACTAGAATGGAACTAGTGCCCATCAAAAATCATGCTGTTATAATTTTAATACCACTAGACAAAAATTAATATTGGATCTGAAAGAAGCAAATAAGGTGTATAGTAGTAGATGCTAAGATATTTTACTTTATTCTTCCATTTAAATAGAATTCGCTGAATGGTTTTTTGATAGCATAAATATTACGATACAATTAAATGGCAAACATGAATTATAATGAGTATTTACGTCCATTGTGTGAGTTGCAATATTGAAGCTTTAAAACATTTTTTATATCGTTGAACTTATTTACATAGAAGTTTTATTTTGTTATTTTTTCTCTTTTTTACATGCCCTAGTCCACCTAATCTAGTCCTTTATCGTTGATGGTGAAAAAAATTATGTTTTAGTTTATTTATGTGTTTTTGAGGATATTTTTTACTTTATGTTAGGATGCTTCATAATTAGTTTGAAAATTGGAGTAGCAAATTCTTTCATAAGTGTAAACCAATCTGGAGGTAACGAATAGGATTGTATTTTACGGACGATGTTTTTAGTTTGTATTGAATAATGTTACGTTCTAAAATAATTAGGGCGACATTGTGCATATTGGGAATTTTCAGTATGCAGGAATTGACAGGTAAATAAATATTTTATCATGCTGATTGTATGCGTTTAGTGTGAATTGAATATTACTAATTTACATCTTTCTGTAAGAATTTAGCTGTTTTAGAACATATCCTAAAGGCTCAAACTGTTCATTACATAGGTTATTATTTTATGTCGATCTATTGTGTATTATAAACTTTAAAATATCTAATATTAAAGTTGTTTTATCACTTTTACGAAAATTGAACTATTTTTTGTATGTTAACATTCCCACACAAAATCCAAAATTTGTATCCCATCAATGTGAGGTTATTTTGCCTAATTATGTTGACAAAGATTTGAACGCGAATAATAATATATCCTATAACATTGCTGTAAAGCGAAAGTCGCAATATTTCGTCTTTAAATGAATCATACATGATAATTAAGCAAATATATTGCGATAACGTTAATGCATCTTAGAAAGGCTCTTAATTTTGAGATTTGTCGAAATTTTCGTAAAAGTGTTAAAGTATTATTAAACAAAATCGATCGGTGATAAATTATCGAAATTCTCCAGCATATTATCTTTTCTGCAATTATTATCTAGACATTAATTAATTACTATATTAATTTATAAATCGATTGTCTGGCCAACTTGATAAAAGACACACAGCTAAAAGAAAATGAATTAATGCCAGCATGATAATTTTGAAAAATCCTAGTGGGTAACTTTCCACATTAAACAACGATCTCTTTAGCCAAACCAACTTCCCATACTTGCAATAACTTCTCATATGTGGTACACAGTCTCGTATAAGAGATTAGCACGTCGGTTAACTTACTTCACCCAGATAATAATTTATTTCGTAGAAACTATGAAATGTTTAATTTTAAAAATGAGGAGTATTTATTTTCATTTCATATCGTTTCCAAATTTATTTGTGAGATTAGTGTAGCTTGTCTGGTAAATTATTAGCTTTTTATTTAAGGTATAACCTTCTATTTCAATTATTAAGTTAAGCTAAACGTTTAGGACTTGTATTATAGGATTGTCTTAGCTTTTTATGGGTAAAAACTATGTATAAAATAACTTGATTGATAAGAGACTGGCATATATGAGTAGTAACTGTTCGTTTTTTGTTAAATTAATATCTTTGCATGATCTATCACTAAAATTAGACCCATCGATGAACCTCTACCGGGTTAGTTGGGGTATAGTATACCAAGAAGAGTGGGACTTTTAAATGATCCAAGTACTTTTAGTTTCTATCTTTTATCACTTACTTTATTTTTGCAAAAAGCTCTACTATTTCTTCAACTGCGTAAATCTTGGTAATTATTGTATTTTCGCCTATAATAGAGAATAACTACACTCTACTCTTTGTTCTAGAGAATTGAACTTTATATTCAGGCATAACTTCTAATTCTAAACAACAAAATATTTCTTTTTAAAATTTGTTTTAATTTGATTGCACGCAGTAAGCAATGTTGGTGACCTCTACTAATTTTAAGTGCTATCGCCTAACACGATAAATACCGCCTATAGATTACCAAGATATTTCTCACTCTGCTGTACAGTTGCCAAGTTTATAAAAGAGAAAGTTAATTCACTCTTTGTCGGCTCCTTTCATGTCCTTATAGATGTCTTTTCGGCGCTCGACGGTAGCTTGTGCATTACCAGCACGCCATCGCCAGCTCGGACTCGGTGGGTTATTCGTATCGGACGTACGAGATCGCAAATTCTGTAGCGCGACTGTAATGTAAATGTGCAGGCTTTTCATATTTTACGTTAGTTTTGATTAGCATTTGGTTAGTTTCCGTTTTGTTGAACCCCCGTAGCGAGCGAAGCGAGCGGAGGGCCATGCATGGTTGTTTAAATAATTGAAGACAAAACGTAACGGGCGTATTCTAGCTAACATTTATATTATAGTCGCCTTATGACAAGGTGCGATCTTATACGCTAGATACGGATATGCGACTCGGCGAGTTGACGATGCAAGGAGAAACCGCGTTTCGAGAGTGATCATTCTTATTGTAGTACCTATAGGTTCGTTGCAGAAGTAAATTCGAAGTATCTCCTTAAGATTTATGGTAGATTAGTCATACTAACAGTTATGACCTAGCCACTATAGTCGACATTGTTAAAATTTTTTAGGTACCAATGGTTATTGTAATGACCATAAGATATTCGGGACCTTTTTTGGAGAATTGAATAATAAACACACACTGATACTTTGGATCTCGGCTTTACAGATGAAGAAGTTCAAGACGAACGGACTGACACCCGGCATTTTAATTTTAATTTCCACGATCCGTGAAAAGCTACAAAGTAATATTTTAACTATCTACGGGAAGAGTATACTAAAGGAAGGAAGTGCGAAAAAGAGTCGAGAACAATGGCCAACTGCCATTTTTAGCTACTCTAGTAATTGGGAAATATAATAACACATTAGAATTTGATATTTATAGACAAAACCCTGCCACCAACCGAGATATTCCCAATGGCTTCTTCCACTATACCAACACAAAATGGCCTGATTTAATTTCTTGGTACATCGTGTTATTAATTTTCCTTACTGTATAGAAATATTTAATAATGAAAAGGAGACAATTAAGAATATAGCGAAATATAATGGTTTCAATACTAACTTAATAGATAGACTAATGAATAGGCATGCGTTCAAAAAGACCATTCGTGACGTTTCGTTAATCAGGATGAAAATATAAAATAGGTTTCGATATCATATAATCCTCAGTATTCTAGAGTTAGAGCGTAGGTTTAAAATTAGTATACCAAACTTAGTTTAACGTTAAGAAATTACTAGATGGTCCAAGGGACAAAATTGCCACAGTGGAAAGTGGAATTTATGCAATTGGATGCATGGACTGTAACCAAAAATATGTTGCTCATTTAAAATATTACCTTTTTTGAAGAATTGAAGTATAAACACACTTTCATACTTTGAATCTCAGCTTTACATGGTAAAGATGAAGTTCAAGACGAACAGCCTCAACCGGCATATTAATTTATAATTCCCACGATCCGTGAAAAGCTACAAAGTAAATTTTAACCATCTACGGGAAGATGATACTAAAAGACATCAGAAAATTCGAAAAACTGAGATCCAAAGTTTTAACAACGGCAAGCGAATTCATCTCTAATAAGATGCCACGATCAAGACCTTTAACCAGCCTGCACAAGATTATCATACCACTTAAAAACGAGAGGATTCAACAAAATTCTAAATAGAGCCGACCAAGCACTCATACGGGGAAAAAGGGACAGTTGTCCAAAATAGAAACATGTAATACAAGCCACACATGTGTTCTTAAGCAGTAAAATACATCCAATACTGTGAACAGACCTACATAAAGTATTGCTTTGGCGTAAGGAATCTGGCATCAGTCTTAAAACAGAGAAGCTCAAGAGAAGTTTGAAAACCTGAAAAACGTACAACAGAGCGCACGAAAAAAACATTCGATACCAACATAAGTAGTCTACAGCACCTTATCGAACTTAAAACTTAAGATACTTAGCATATATTTTAATTTTGCACTAGGGCCTAAAAGAATACCAATAGAATATATCATTTCCAACGCAGAAGCAACACTAGACAAGAAACCAGAAGATGAAGCGGAGCAAGTGAGACAGGAGGTGGCACGTGTACTCAAAACAAGTCGACCGCCACGACCCAGTTTAAAACCTGCTAACGTCTATGCCCTCAAAACCCTCATGGGCAACAAGGAAATAACTATACTGATGAACACCGATGACTACATGAAGCAAATGGCGGACATCCTTAAGGAAAACATATAAACCAGCCAACAAGGATCCATCCACCTACATACAACAGATTACTAAAACTAAAATGAAAATTCCAAACCAAAACTCTTCCGCCTGCTCAAGATACACAAGTCTGTGGTGCCTTTGAGAGCCATCGTAAGCGCAGTGAATTCCTCAACACAAAAACTAGAGAGATACCCCGCAAGTATAATCCCACCAAGTGATCGTACCAGAATACTCGAAGGCTTCGATTAGGCGAATACGATATTCGTGCAAGTTTAGATATCGTCTCACTCTACTCCAGCATATCGATCGATGAGGCCCTAGACAGGATCATCATACATGCGGATTTTCCAATACGTTTTCGAATTATCGAATCACTGTCTGAAAAATATTCGTGTTTAATAACCAGATCTACCGTCAAATCGATGCCATAGGATTAAACAGTCATCAGTCTTCGCAAACCTCTTCATGACGTATTTCGAAAAAGGTCCACGATAAAATCCTGTTCACTTTGGAAGTTGAAAAAGATGAGAAGCTACCCTTCCTTATCTCCAGCACAGCACGCCGGATAAACCCTAAGCCCTAGATTATTCCATCTATAGGAAATCCACCCAAAGGCAAGACAAAATAAAACAAACAACGAATGCCCTTAAGAAAAATATTAGGGAGCCAATCAATCAACAAAAATAAACAAGGAAGAAACCAGAAAAAGGAGAATACAAGATGCAAAAATACTTATTAAGGGAGCAATAGACAAAGCAGAATCCTAAGGAAGCAAGTTCAAGCCAATTATAGATCGTCAACAATTTCATTCTGATGCTTCAGCCACGGTGCAGTGCTTTTGTTGGAAGTCCAAGAGTCCATGCTAGGAAAATCATAGACAGTTATCAAAATATTACCTACAGAAGCCATCCAGTTGAAATTCCATATCAATGATGTGATCATCTCCCTGAGAAGATACATCAGCCCTCAAACCTTTAAAATTGAACAAGATCAATGTAGAAGACCTAAATATGGCTCAGTACAAATTAGGCCAATTCTCTGACGAATTGGATAAATTAATAAATCACCTATTTGTACACAAATTAAATTACTCGTAACATAAAGCCATATAATACTGCAAATGAGAGTACAGCTGCTTTGAATAATGGTGCAATATGCCAATACGCGACCCCCTACGTTACCTTATCAGCGTTATATGCCCACAATAATAATAACATATTACCAGTTGCACAATATTAGTCAACATGAGTAAGCACTACGTGACTTTATGGTATACGTCCAAGCCCAAGACGTAGCTGCTTTCCGCTAACTCAGCACTTTTATTATACCTCCTGCTTACGTGATCAAGCGCCTACAGGTTCATTAATGTTTCAGTTGCTGTTTTAATCACTAGTTCAAATACTGCTTTAGTAGTCAACGTTTATAATATTA
>MU187521.1:54861-71744 GCA_016904865.1 Pissodes strobi | reverse complement strand
TTAACCATATCTTCACCATTTTATCGTTATAATTTACTATATCTTTACCTATTTATCATGTCCACAACTTTATCTATACCTCTATTTATATCTTTATCCTTACCTCTTCAATTATCTTTATTAGTAATTTTCTTCTTATATTTATCCTGTTATATTTTTACCTTGTTATCATTATTTCGCTTTGTCTATTTATATTTTTATCTTTTTTGTTTGCAACTGTTTATCTCCCCATATTTGTATTTGTATATTTCCACCATGTCCTTTTATACTTGTATCATTTCAGCTTTTTATTGTATTATTATTTTATTATATTTAACTCAATTTATATCTTTATAGTTTTTCTTATCCTTTTCTTAACCATTACACTTATATTTATTGGTACCTCTGTCCTCATTTCCACACTTATCGTTTAACCATTTGAATTTTTCTGTTTATATGTAAATCTTTTTTATTTGTATCAAGAAAGATTAACTAATACATAATATCTAATCTTTATTTTATCTACTTTACATTTTATCTATTATCCGGTTTGCCTATTAATATTTTTACCTTTCTCATTTCTATCCTTTTATCTTTCACTTTTTGCCATTGCATTTTGTTTGACAGGTGCTAGTTTCTATCAATAGCAAACACCTTTATAATGACATTGTAGCTCAAGTGTTCGAATTTCGTAAAAACATTTCCTTGTGGTCGAGCTCTATCACCCGGGTTATTGCCATAGGGGCTAGCTATATAGTTTTCTCATTCGGAAAACGAAAGGGGTTGACGGCATTACCATATTCTACTACTAAAAATACATATCACTTTATTTTATGATTTATTTATTTTACTCACAAATTTGATCAATTGACGCTTAGTGACAGTTGACAAGTGACAGCTGGAAATTCCAGATAGTATCTGTTGGAAGCAGTAACCTCTCAAATAGTATAGCTCAAATGAGAGGATTTTGTGAAAAAATTTTCTTGTGGTAGAGCTCTATCACTCGGGTTATTCAGAAGAAAAAGCATTGCCCGTGGGGTTAAACTCTATAATTTTCTCCTTCGGCCAACGAAAGGCGTTGAAAGCTTTAGCTTTCTCTACTAGTAGAGGTATATACCACTAAAACTGGAAACTATTCATCATTCGAATTAATACACCCATAAATAATAAATATTTAATTTCTAGTGAACTTGCTTGACTCTCAGTTTCCTAATCTAATATCACTTTTTCTTTACTCTCACTCATTCTTTCAGAAGCTTCATCTGATCATTCTTCAGATTTTTAATGATATGACAGTTGACAAGTTACAGTCCATCAGTGACAGTTGAGAAGTGACAGATCTTGGTTTACATCTAATCTTTGAAAAAAACAGCAAAAGGTAAATATTCCTAGTTTCAAACACAAGCATTTAAAATCACGTAGTTATATTGGTTGAAAATAATTGACAGTTGATAAGTGACAGTTGATAAGTGATAGTTAACAAGTGACAAATCTTAGTCCTTGATGATGATTGAAAGCAGAAACCTTTAATGGCATGGATCGCGTGGGCGAATTATATAATGACATAGCTATAGTATTTATACAGTCGAGCATAAACTCTTAAAATGGCGTAGTTAAAGTGGTTGAAAATCGACAGTTGACAAGTGGCAGTCCATAAGTGACAGTTAAGAAGATACAGGTCTTGGATTACATCTAATCTTTGAAAAAAAACCAGCAAAAGGTAAATATTTCCAGAAAACAGAGGCATTTAAAATCACGTAGTTAAAGCGGTTGAAAATTGACAGTTGATAAGTGACAGTTGACAAGTGACACATCTAAGTCATTCGTGATGTTTGTCGAAAGTAGAAACCTTTAATGGCATGGGTCTCGTGGGTGAATTTTATAATAGCATAGCATAGCAGTTAGCGAATTTTGTGAAAACAATTTTCTTATGGTCGAACACCCTGTATATTTCAATATATTCTGATTCCATGTTAAATTGACGATATTGGTGATATTTGACAAGTGACAGATGGAAATTCTTATTGATATCAGATGAGAGCAGAAGCTTTTAAAATAGTATAGCTCGAGTGGGCGAATTTTTCAAAACATTTCCTTGCTGTCGAGCTCTATCAGCAGATGCTCAGTTGGTTCTATGTATCTTCGTTGTTATTTTAGGTAGATATGTCAAATTCAATACATCGATTCGGTGATATCAATGCATAATTTAGCACATATTTATCTCCACTATCCTTGTGAAGACTTATAGACGTAACATTCGGCATTTGGTATTAAAATAATATAAATTCAGCCATCCCGAATAATAAATCAAATAATTATTATTACCGGACGCGTCAAAATCCACTCTAAAATACTCTCGTATATTCCGCGCACAAACAGAAAACAATATTACCAATTGAAATCGCAAAATCCGGTCCGCACCGTTTTGCAATTGACAGCCCAATCCAAATAAATCAGACCATTATTTGGAGCAAAAATGATCTCTGTTTAGTCGTCGGTTAAGGGCGAAGCCGCAGACAAACCGGAGCCCCGATAACTTGTTCAAATTTGAAATAAACCAATCGAGTGCGGTAATGTGTTTACGAATCTGGTACTCGAAAATTGAAATATTGCCCGGGCCTTTTCGAAGTTTTAGAATACAAATTGGCGTTCTTAGAGGGGGCTCAGCTATTTGCTAACGAGCTGATACATTTTGTTTTTTAGTAAAAAATAATGCTTGAATTTTTATGATAAATCGAGATAAATAGGATAAGTATTTCAGCGGCATTAAAAATACGAGGATGTTTTCAAGTCGATATAATCCTTACGAATTTTTTTCGATATCGATGATAATATTTCGGTGTTTTCGTTTCGCCCTACCAAGTGGGGACATCTAGTAGCATTGGCATTAAATAAAGATAGAAAATACTTTATCCCTTCTTGCATTTTCAACTTGGGCTAGTTTGAGCTAGAATTTCCAACAAACCTGATTTGAGATGTTGACCCCTCCCCCCCTGACACAAGAAGCCCTGGAAGGACGCTATATGTTATCCAGAAATGATAAATATTCTCTATTTTAGATAAAGGCCCTTTTGCCAGTATGTAAATTCGCATAACAAATAAATGCGGCTATTCGGCTTTTTTATATGGGCCTGCTGCCAATGCGGTATTTCAATAAATCCTGCGGGAGTCGCAGGAATGCCAAAGGACAGCGGTCAGCCGAACGCTATCCCGTCGTTGCCCCGCTTTAAATTGCTTTGGATATTTGAATATGTTTCGGATATTTATTTGCCTTATTGCATTCTCTCGTTTTATTCGGCCGATCTTTTTATTATCTTTGATCCATTAAATATAAACATCTTTGATTGATAAATCACTGGTTTCGTGAATCACTCTAGGCCACTAATAAATGCTCGAATTCGCTACAAAACTTTCTAGTGAAACGGACAAATAAGTATGATACACGAACTCATTTACACATCCTACCGACTGCGCCACTTTTGATTTGGAAGTTGCTTTGTAAACGTTTCTTTTCATAAACATTTATCGAAGAAATAAATGAGCAAACGCCAGTGAAAGCAAATTACGATAATATTAAAATATTGTGAACTACTTAAAAGCATTAATTAAATATCACCCTGTCCTAGGTTTGAAACGGCAACGTTCATCAGGCTTTCGGGTCTCAGTTCCGCTCAATCTAGTTGCGGGACAGTACACAGGTACGTCCACTTCTAGTTCTTCTATCCCACAACCCCCATATATGTGAACACCTATGCACAGGCATAGGGCGATCAGGTCCTTACCTAACCTGGATGAACGTATGCACAGGTATACGGCATTCGGGGGCTACTAAAAGTATAGAGAGAGTCGAATTTACGAGTGAAGTATCAGAATTTTGAGTAAAAAGGGAGTTTTAAAAAGTAGTGAAAGTGCCTTAGCAATTTGTGATAAACTTAAATCAGAAAAACTTACCTTATAAATATTAGAACTAATACATAAATAAAAGACCACCTCCCATCTTCATAAACTTTATTAAAGTGAAGAGGACGAGGATAGGAAAAATATAATAATTTGGTACAAGTGCTCAAGTAAAATAGGCAATTAAGACAAACACAAAAATTAGGAGAGACCCGAAGCCTCATTGTAAATAGTGTAATATAAAACCCAAGTGCTCATAGAATATGATATATATACAAGGCACTTAGGAGGTTAAAATTTAAAGAAGGAAAATATATAGTGAAATATAGTGAAACATAGCATAATATAAGGCCGAGTGTTAATAAGTCAAGTATATAGATAAAAACACTTAGGAAGTTAATAAACTGAATATAGAAAAATAAACATTATTATATAGAAACATTGGAGGATTTACGAAGAAAAATGAAGCTAGAATAAGTCGTGTTATTGTGAAAATTATTGAGTAGTAAACTATGGATGCAAAATAAATACTTAGGTGAAGATAAGGTGAAGATATTCATAGTAAAGCAAAAGTAATGGACCAGCAGAAAAACTGAGTTGCGATTGAAACTGTGAATCAAGGATATTGTAATCTACTAAAATGCATAAGCTACTAAACAAATATCACCCTGTCGCAAGTTTGAACTTGAACTTGGAGATTGTTATATAAACATTAAAGGCAAACTATAAACAACGCGAGCAATCAACGGGAGCGACTTTGAACCTTATGCATGCAATGATCATCACTTTGTTTTATATAAATACGCTACCGAACCCTCAGTTCGGCAGACTTTAGTCTCACCTCCAGCTCCCAAGGTTAGTCACTTAACGACTACCTTCTGGGTTCTATCCGCTCCTAAAGTTAGCCATACGACTGCTTTAGGTTCTAGTCCCTTCCTTCCAAACCTGGTACCGGTTAGCCATTTGACGACTTCTAGGACCAGGGGTTTCACAACCTCCATAGTAAAGTCCTGACAAGAAGTTTGTCATAGTGTCGAGAAAGACAAGTGTCTAAAATGTCAGTTAAAAAGTTTAGTGAAATCTCTTAGTGCTCTTAAATAAAACCCAACTCTTAAGAAAAACTATAAATTATAAGACAGTAAACAAAGACCTATAAACAGTACCTCAAATCGAGAAAACATGCGCACCGTAGTAATCGGGTATAATAAAATCTCATTTTTCTGACCAATAATTATTGTTAAAGTTTTATCGTTAATACATTGTTATTGCTATAAACTAAACGTACTTACTTTATCATCTCTTCTTACCCCACGTAACGCGGTCCCGGTCTACCTCAGTTACTCCCCGGCACGCTAAACAAGGCGTGTCCTCGCGAGTAGAACATCCAGTGGTAGATTAAAGGAAGCATTGAGACCCCGTCATTGTACTAATCGCGACGCGGCTCTTCTCTGAGAAGTTATTCTTTAAAGAAACACGCTACCCCCTAAGCAACTCGTCACAATATATACAGGAGGAATAAATGTGTATACGAGGAAGATTTATAAAGTAAAGTGTTCTCCGGCCTAAATAAGACTGCAACGACGGATTGTCTAAAAGAATTTAGGCATCGGAAAGTTGAGCATATACGGACTGAAGTAGCTGGCTAACGTACAAGGAAGCCGAAGCAAATATTTTGGTACCCGAGAAGCTCAAAGTTCCAAGGTGAAATGTAACATAAGCAAGAAATGTTTATGTAAAGCATAAAGAATATAGAAGAAGCATACATAAGTTGAAAAGTTGTTTATGTAAAGCATACATAAGGTGAAATAATGGAGAAATGTATAAGCAAAAGATGTTTATATAATGTGCGTCATATATTTTTACATAAAGCTAGTCACGAAATAATCCATAGATAGATAGATAGATAGCATAGCAGATATCTAGAAGACCGAATAAACAGAAATACTATATATGGAAAGTAAATATAAGAAAAATAGAATAAAATAAATATATGGGAAAATTTATATGTAAGCGTTACCAAGAAGTGTATAGAAAAGCAGTAAGAAATTGTAAATAATGTATATATAACCTTACCTTGAGAATATGTTGCATGGATCCTAATCCAGGACCAGTCAGGAGCCATTGGAAAGCATCAGTCGAGTCCATACATGACTTAGCCATTCGAACAATCACCAGCAGAAGTGTCACCATTCTTCGACTAGGGATTCCTAGAAGATAAAAACTATAAGAATTTATAATATGGATAAAATACCAGTAGCAGCAGACAACGAATTAGATAATTTAAAAAATAATTGAATAACAAACTTTAGAATCTATTCCAGATCAAATCTTGCCTTGCCAGTCAAATAATTGTCTAATATTGTCAAAAATCTCGTGCACAAATTTGTCTGGACAATTATCACCACTTACTCAATATGCACGATACTTATATTTGCTCATCTAAAATGCCAACACACGAAAAAGCAAGAAAATCACGTCGACGCCATTATTTCAAAGAACCTACTGCGAGCTATGAGACTATGACAGATACAGAGACTCTTGTATAAAGTCTCTGTAATGACAGACGGCTAGGAGCACCATCTACCAGGCTTTGTATGAACAAGCAGTCCGCAACACAAAAGCAAAGGGAACGTCCGACAGCGAAGGAATCTGCAAACAATGACATATCCTATCGCCATCTATGAGAAACAGCTATAGTTTTCGATTATTAAGTTAATTTACATCATGTTTACTGTAATAATAGAAATGTAATTTGAATATCTTTATTATAAAATAACACCAGATCGCATTAACACCTACAAATAATAAGATTCGTAAAGACATAATATGACATCATTGTATAAAATGATGATATGTATATGTTGCAAAGATATTTTATTGCTTTAAACAAAGCTAGCATGTTGAATTAGGTCAGCAAGTAAAATAAATTGAGTAATTTGATATACAATATCAACAAGTTTTGGATAGGTCAAGAAATATAACTGAGTCAATAAACTGTTATAATGCTGTTAGCAAATATCTTATACATAGACGGGAAAGTCTATATACTAAATAGTTTTGATAAATTTGTAGATAATGGATTTAAAATTAATAAATAAAGAACAATGGTTAAATATAATATAGACAGGACCGGCTTTTGGGATTTTATTCAAGCAAAAAATCAGTTTAACATACCGTAATATTGTTAATATAGGATATATGATAGGAAATTTATTTTAAGACAGAGCCGCAATAAGTTGATTTTTAATGCCAAGGGTAAAATTCATTATCTTTATAAACAAAACCTAATTTACCCAATTATTCCCAAAACTAACCGATATAAGGACAATGAATTAATGTCACCTCTGTTGGGATGGACGCAACTTAACAGAGGAGATATCATATAAGAGACAATTTATTGTCCATAGACATAAAACTCTAGTTTTAAAAATAAATGGGATAATAAGCCCGTATAAGGAAGGAAAGCGTTGCTCGCAAAACGGATAGGTTTGCATAGGCCAGTAAGATTAAAGAAATCAAATCGGGAGAATATTTGATCATATATAATTAGTAATAAGGTAAAAATCAGAACCGTATTTAAACAATCCGTTTGTCACGTATGTCACGTTGCTTTATTAACACAACGAATACTAAGACGTAAAACGTTGTTTTCCATAGAAGCAAATAAATTTTGCAATAATACATCCCTAGTAACAAGCCGGGTTTAACGAATTATGATTTTGTTAATAAGACAACTAAAAACGTCACAAATAAGAAAACATAAGTTGAGTTGTTAATATAAGTTGTAAAACTATTTTTCTTTTGTTACATGTACCTATAACTAGCACAAAGAGCGAGTCAAACCACACAAGAACTTACGACTGCATAGGAGACTACAAAATGAAATGCAAATGGAGCCAGAACAAGTCCACTGACGAAATATATATGAAATTATAATACAATTAGGTGCAATGCAATATGTCTTATGTCTTCTTAATATGAGGTCTGTTTTTTCTCTTTTAAATCAAATAAGTCAGGTTAAAGCATTGGGGACCAACGTTATCAGGGAGGGGGAATGTGTGAACTACTTAAAAGCATTAATTAAATATCACCCTATCGTAAGTTTGAACTTGAAGTGGACAAATGTTATATAAACATTCACTGTTAATTATAAACAACTTGAGCGGTCGACGGGAGCGATTTTAATCATAAATGATGCAGCCATCAGCATTTTGTAACATATAAATACGCAGGCAAATGCCAAGTTCATCAGGCTTTTGGGCCTCTCAATTCCGCTCTATCTAGTTGCGGGGCAGCACACAGGGACGTCTACTTCTAGTTGTTCTATCCTACAACCCCCATACATGTGAACACCTATGCACAGGCATAGGGCGATCAGGTCCTTACCTAACCTGGATGAAAGTATGCACAGGTATACGGCATTCGGGGGCTACTAAAAGTATAGAGAGAGTCGAATTTACGAGTGAAGTATCAGAATTTCCAGTAAAGGGATAGTGATTGGGGAGTTTTAAAACACACAAATTGCCTTAGCAATTTGTAATAAACTTAAACCAGAAAGACTTACCTTATAAATATTAGAACGAATACATAAATAAAAGACAACTCCGCTCACATAAACTTTATTAATAAAAGTGACGTCGCTTGCTAAAAAAACTTTGAACTAAGCCTCCCTCGGGAAGACATGCATTTAATATTAACATCTTGACGTAGTGCGTTCCTAAATCTGAGCTACTCTCCTACACGCTAAGTAAGGCGTGGCGTCACGGTTAAAAAATACAAATCGTGACAATATACTGCTCCGACATTTCCATATATTTACCACAGCTAATTCCCACCAGACGATCCCCAGCGCCCGTCTCCGAATAATTATCAATACTGATCTGATTATTCTGATTATTATTGATGAAGGACGTGCCGGTGGAAGACGCCCTATAATTGGCGCCGTGACGCTGCAAGATGACGACGTTTCCGATGCGGAATTTTGATTGCCTAGTTGATTAGGCATTGTCGGTTTCGTAAACCTCTTGAATTTTAATTGGTTCAGTTCTCGATCAATGCCTGGCTACTTAATCCATTTATGTTGGTTGATAAATACTATTCCGAGTTAAAAGCACGAAGATGCGCGAATCTAAACAGAAATTCTCGAAAGTGTTAGTAGATAAGCTATGAGAGTTCAGCCGCCAAACGAGAAATTAGAATTAGAATGGGATTCATCATAAGAATTTTCGATTCGGTATTTTAATTGGAACGAAGACAGTCCTCGAATGAAAAGAAAGCATTCTTAATCAAACATTTTTTATGAATTAAGCGGGAGACCCTTAACACAGACAGGCAAGGCATTAACGAAATTGATTCCGTAGTAGGACACCCCATTTCGAGACCTAGTAAGCCTCAGATACCGTGTCACCAAAGAGTTGTTATTTCGGGTGTAGTGTTGATGAGTATCAGCATGAGTCATAAACCTGGAAAGATATTCCTTGACAAATACTAGGCATACCAGAGACAGCATTCCCTATAACCCAAACGAGCTATCACTCTTGTGTGACCCCAATTAATGAAACAGTAAGTCCTTATAGAGTGAAAGTACGCAAAGAAAGCAGCCCTGAGTGTGCAGGTCGACACTGAGCCAGACAAACTACGGATAAGGGATAGACATCGTGACAATTTGGAGGACAAATCTTCAATGTGAGATGCCAAGAAAATTTATTGTTGCATCCAGGTATAGTTGACAGGAGTTGAGGTCTCTAAGAGAGAATATTATATGTTGAGTTTTGGCCTCATTTAAGCATAGTCGATTTGATATCGCCCATTCTCTCAGATTGTCACATGACTCGTCCACTGCGAGAGCAAGGTTAGATCGACTTGAATCAGCAATCAGAGATGTAGTGTCATCAGCATACAGACATAACGTAGAGTGAGAATCGCAGCTGGGCAGATCATTAGCATACACTAGAAAGAGAATATCGAACCTTACGGTACTCCATACTTCAGCATTAAGCTCCGAGACCTACCACCCTCAAAATAGACAAACCGACTTCCATCTGTCAAAGAGAACTGGAGCAGCTTAATACTATTAAGATCAAATTTATAGTATTCGAGCTTTTGAAGAAGTATATTATACTCTACATAACCAAAAGCCTTTGACAAATCATGACATGTGGCATGAGTGTAGGACACTCTCAAAGCCCTCAAGAATCTTCTCACACACATCCCTGACTGCCGAGCCAGTGGAGCGTCGCTGCCTAAACCCACGCTGCCTCCTGTAAAGCAGTGCATTTTGTTCAAAATATTCCTCAATCTGAATCTTAGCCAGTCTCTCAAAAATCTTACCCAAGATTGGAACAAGCGAAATAGGCCGGTAATTTTCAGCATCCATTCTAGAACCCTTTTTATGATGATGGCTTTATAATGGGGCTCGGAACATTTGTGAATATATTGTCCACACAATTCGTAACCCTCGTAGCTCCTTTAATTCCTGGATATAGTCCAAAACCGGAGAAGAGATCGACAACACTCCGAGATTGAGCATCTAAGTTAAACATAATATTAAAGTAACCAGTAATGATGTATTTTTTGTTAATGGCCAAGCTACTGAGAAAACCATCCAGGCCACTCGGAAAACCGTCAAAGTCACCCAATGGAGATCTCTAGATGGTATATATCAAAGACTCACCACACCTGATCCCAGCAACCTCAAAATCCAGCTCACAAACAACTCCCTGGGGTAAAATATTGACTGGCACTCATTGTGCTGTGTCCCGAGCACATCCCTCTATGAGCCCTGCCTGTCCTGCAAAATTTGGAAACAAGATTAAAACTTTGTATATGTGTTACACTTATCTCCGCATCAGACAGCCAGTGTTCATTAAGACGGATTAGATTCGAGAAATGCTTCCAACTCCAGTATTTTAGAAGGCAATGATTAAATATTAAGGTGTAATAAAACATTATTAAAGTTGTTAGCATAGGTTACGTCTTTTTGTTGAAAAATTGGCGCCGCCTGTTTAAAAACTTTCTTGCAACCACACCTGCAGGTCAGACCTGAGAGTCCTCAGTCAGAATACACTCCAACTTTGAAAGACTTGACTTGGTCATTTGATGTGGTCAACTACCCACACTCGCAACTTACAAAGCCATGGGCGCTAAGGTATGCCAAAAAATATTTTACTGTGTTGTCTTTAGATAACCCAGAGAGGAAGATCCACGATCGATAGGTAGTTTAGAAGATACGATCTTCAGCGGCAGAGCGTCTCTCTGATTTATAACAGTACAGCTTTCACTGATATGAGCCTGAGCCTTCATGGTTTTAGTACCCTTCTCTCTATTTGGCACCTTAGGAGCAGGTTTAGGAGGCATGTTGGAGAGCATGGCTACCATTTCAACGTTAGTGTCTTTAAGTATCTTACTTTGTTGGTTAATTACTCGCGTTTGTAGAGAAAGTTCATGTTTAATTAAATATTTCAGAGCTTGTGCAGGGGAATCAAAATATGTACTACTAGAGACCAAGTCCTCAGACTTATTGTTGGAGGCTGGTGAATGGTTAGCATCAGTATTGAAACCATCAGTATCTTCACCAGTATCTACAGTATCATCACCAAGGCTACTGTGAGAATGATCTGTGTTAGTAGAAAGATCAACAACATTGGTTGCAGCCTTGGAAATAGTAATAGGGGATAGGTTGGGTTGTTCCTTTAATGCTGGAGCTACATTTCCGGCAAGTTTTTCCAAGACTTTTACTAGTTGCCTAAGTGTGGCGAGTTCATCACCGAAACCACTTCTGAGAGAACGCATTTAATCGCCTCAATAGAACTACGAAGTTCCACCATTTCCCGTTTTAGGTTTGGTAGATCCCTGATACCAGACACAAAGTCAGGGCAAACGAAAATCATTCCTCTGAATCGGCTGGGAACACAGCGTACTTCCTGTGCTAATACACCAGTGCACTCTTTGCAGACTACTTTTCTGCAAGTGTCACAGGGATAGCCAAATAGATCCGATCTCTCATCCTTGGGCTTTGATTCACATGTCCGAAGATACTTGTAGCACTTTAGAATGTCTGAACTAATTTTTTCACACTCAGTTTAAAATATCGATAACTTGGCCCAGCACTACACTTCACAGACGTCAACTGGCAACACTGACACGTCACTAGGATTTCAGATTTGAAAGTTTTATGTCACAACTGTCAATGCCGATAAACAACAGCTGCTTTTTCGTGCACATATGCCAATATCTGGAAAACTAAGGATTCAATAGAGCAGAAACGACTATAAATCCTGAAATTATCAAGTTGTTGTAGCGTGTTGACCATCTCGAATCCCGCGACATTCGTGATTCCAAGATTGTCGTTATTGAGGCGGTCTACGATAATCACTTTGGTCTTCGGAGCGTTAATTTCCAATCCGTATATTCTACTTGGTTCTTCCAGTGTTTGCATGATGTTCCCAAGGACTTGCTCATCCCTCGCGACTATGAGCGTATCGTCGGCGTATCTTAAATTACTGATTTTCCTACCACCAACAGCGACACCACCACCCCAATCCTCCAACACCTCCCTCATAATATGCTCGCTACAGATGTTAAATAGGAGCGGAGAAAGGATACATCCTTGCCTCACTCCAGCCGCAGTCGAGAAGGTATCGGACTGAGTGTTGTTGACCCGTACCGTCGCTGAATTCGCTTTGTATAGTTGTTGGACCAAATGCACAACGTGTGTAGGTATTCCCATCGCGATGAGTATGGTACACAGCTTCGACCATTTAACTTTGTCGAAAGCTTTCCTATAGTCTACAAAACACATGAGCATCCTAATATTTTTTTCAATAATTTGTTGAACGTTAAAAATCTGTTCTCGGGTTCCTTTGTCTGGCAAAAACGCAGTCTGATTGTTTTTGATATTTGAGGGAGGAGGAATGATCTCAGCCTCTGATTTAAGACAGTTAGCATAACTCAGAGCTATGGTGTGGTAGTTTCCACACTCGAGAGGGGAACTCTTTTTAAGCAGTGACATTATAACGAAATGACACCACTGTTCGGGCAAGATTCCAGATTTCCAGATACCTTGACCCAATGCCAACCTTGCCCATGTGTTCAGGACTTCTGCCGTAATTCCATCAAACCCAGGTGCCTTCCGACACGAGTTCGTATTGCCTGTGGGGGCTTGATGTAGGCTTAAAGTTGTCAGCCAGTCCGATGTCGTCTGCGTCATGTAATTTGACACAGTAATAGCGCCACACCTCGGCAATACCCTCGGCGTGTGTAATGGCATTGCCTTTCTCGTCCTTAATAACTTATCTTAACTAACTTGCTAATGTGGTTGTTCTTGTCTCTTCTGCAAGGGCATTTGATATATTTGTTTATTTTCGATAGCGCCTGTTTGTTATCCTCTTGATCTCCCCTGAGAAGTCGGATATTACGCCGTTGTAGAACCAGTGCCAATGTTTCATCCGCCATCCAATGCTGACGGTTTTTTGCTTCTAAATTTTCACCAATCGCCCCTACTATCCAATCATCCACTCTCCTCCAGACCTCGGTGGGATTTCCATCAAGGCCTGGTGGGCCTTTTTCTTGGAGGGCTCTTTGGAAGATGGCAGGTTCTGGAGCCAATAGCCTTGAAGCTGCCCCAAACTAACCGATGCGATGGTCGGATGCGCATTCCGCTCTTGGTTACTTTTCACATTCTGGAAGGAGGTTTTCCGTTTTCTGTCAACAAGGAGGAGGTTTTTGTGTTGACCATTCGGGGAGGTCCAGGTATACACGGCGGCGTGGATGCTGTTGGAATATGGTGTTCATTATGAACATGTTATTGTCAGTGGTGAACTGGAGTAATCTATTGCCTCGCTCATTACGAATCCCCAACCCAAAGGGCCTACGGTAGCATGAAAGTGATTGTCTGTTGTGGTCTTTCCAACTTTTGCGTTAAAGTCTCCCATCAATATTATTATTCCTTTGGGTCTGAGGAATGCCAGAGTCTCCTCTAAACAGGAATAAAAATCGTCTTCCTCTTGATCATTTGCATCAGTAGTTGGTAAATACTTGTATTAGGTGTAGTTTGTGCAGTTTAGTGTTTATGGCATTCTTTCACTAATCGGACTGTACGACTCGACATACAGGGCATGTCGCTTGTTGACAAGAAAAGCTACACCGTTTCGCCCTGTAGTTGTAGTAGTAGTGGTAGTAGTAGTAGTAGCTGGGTTGGGTAAACCTAGATGAAAATAGGTGGCAGTACCACCTAAAATGTAAAGGACGTTAGTGGCGATCCCACTATACATGAGGGGCAAGTGGCGATCCCACCAGACCTAGACCAAAATAGGTGGCAAGCACTAAAATGTAAAAGCACCAGCAATATAAATTGTATAATGCTCTTTGTCGAAGTGTCCATTTGAAGGGATCAATGTGTTTCTGATAGACCACAGATATCGATTTTTAGGCGTCTTATTTCTTGCCCAATTATGTGGAGCTTTCCAGCATGAAAAAGTCCTCTCACGTTCATTACCTTACTTCAAAAAATGTACGAACAAGGTTGTGTTCAACACTCCTCGCACCGATCGGTCCAGTTGAGTAAGATCGGGTGATCCTGGAGGCCTTCGAGTTGCACCTTCAGAAACAGTGACGCGTGTATCAAATTACCACGTAACAAACTTAAAATATAACTTGTCTTTTCCTATTATGGTGTTCCTGAGCTGAAAGATTCAAATAATATACTTTAGGTCCAAAGTAGGTAATAACTTAAATTAATAAAACCGAAACTTTATAAACTCTCTTAAGACTTTTATAGCCCTTCTTCCTCGCTATTTTCGGAAATATATAGGCCGTTAAATGGCTCAGAAAACGGCAATCGAACGGCTAGTTAGCGCGACTTTGTCTCCGTTCCGTCACTCATCTGTTATTCATTGTATCAGGTCGCGCCATTTAATACCATTAAGCCCGTTCCACATCTAAAAATTGCCCCCGCTGAAGCTGATTAATTAGGTCTTTACAGACGATTGTTCTTAGTACCTCCTCTTGGGGAAATTGGAAGTGGCCGCGAATAGAATGGCTAATCAATGCCATTAATTACAAAGAGGAAAAGGAAATGCTGATTCAATGTAAAAGGAATTTTAACCGAGTATAATTTATCTGGAAAAAGTTAGGCATCGGTTTTAAAAGGTAGTAAGCTGCAATATTATTTACCTGGATATAAAATTAATTAACAAAGTAGGAGTAGTAGTTGGGGAGGCCAAAGGGCCTTGCTGACTTACCCAGGTTCCCCTTGCAGCGTACACTAAATCTTCCCTCAATCACTCACCCCATCTCTAATCCACTGTGTTCTTCCTAGCCTCCTCATGAAGGTCAGGATCCCTCTATGACGGACACACAGCGCAGTATTGCTCACCCGAAGACTTTGCAACGGCTGCGCAAATGGAATACATGACCTCCTGACTGACCAAGACTTCGAGGAGTGGTAGCTGCTGTTGGTGTTGTTCTTGTGGTCCCTGTGATTGCGGGCCCATCTAGCCTTTGAATTTTAGCCAGATCAGACAGATGGACTTGTGCTTCAGTAAACTCCTCCTCATAGTCCGTTTTATAAAATACTTATGGCTGTGGTCTCTTAATGTAAGGAAGAAAGCAAACTTTTCTCCAAGGAAGCCAAATTGAATGGATTTGCTGAAGAGGCTTTAAAGCCTAAAAAATCATCCAGCAAAAGTTTGAAGGGTTATACGTGAATGTCGACTAACTTATGTCCAGCTCATGCTTAGCTTTCTTTTCTACTTTAGGGTCTATAGGATTACACTCAGATTCCATATGTGCAGTTCCAAAGAATCGATGATCAAATGTTTTTACACAAAAAGGGTTTTTCTTTCTGCCCAAAAAATTAACAACGCATTGATTCTTCAACAAATCTATTCCGAAATAATATTCGAGTCACACCAACTATTCACTCACTGATTGTCCATGAATGCGCACTGAAGCCAGAGCTTTTTTTACATAAGAGAAGGAGAAAATCGAACCTTCCGGCCTTCCATGAATACCACAATCTACTTCTACGTCTTACAAGTTGACGTCGATGGGAAAGGTAGGAATGCAGCTAGGCAAAGTTAAGGAGAAAAGTCTAGAGAGCCAGCGTCCACTTTGTCTCCCGAGCCTCCGCATGCTCAGAAAGTTAAAATTGAAAAGAATTAGGCAAGTCCGAGTTCGACGAAAATCAGCCGTCGGGGGTTTTCGGTGATGAGACAACCGAATCTGGACATTAGAAAGTCAAGGCCCCTAGGGGCGAAAGTGCGCGAAAGAAAAAAGGCGATTTGACGTCCGAAATGGTTGACGTTCTGCAGGGATGTTCGGCGGTCGCCCCTTAAACCGTTAAAAAATATTTAGGAACCTAGGGGCTCCATTTAGGGGGCCGATATTTTGCGACGTCCAAAATCATAGTTTAGGTCAATTTTGTTCGGCGGGCGGTCCTATACACGAAAAAAAAAATTTGGGACCTAGGGGCTCATTTAGGGGCCGAGAGTATTTGACGTCCGAATTGGTTGAAATTTGGGTTAGTGGGGTTTTCGACGATGCCGAGTTCGAATCTGACGTCGGCGGGACCTCCCGCAAACAAGTTCTGCGATAGGAGCCGGACGAGGTCGAATTTTGGTGATGGGCAAACGAAACCGTCCAAAGAGCACCCTCACGCATTTGACTTACAAAAAAGTATTCTGCGTAATATTCGATCCGACGAACCCATTTCCCGTAATCGGGCCCCATCGATTTCGAAAACCGAAAATCGCCATTTTGGACGACGTGTAGGATTTTTTAAAATTTAATTTTTACGTTAATGACATGTAAATGGACCCCTTTAATCGATTCCGTCATGAAAATGGGTATTTTCAAAAAAAAATCGAAAATTTCAGGGGTATGGCTTAAAAAAATCTACATTTTCAGAAAATCGGCTATAATTCGAAAACGATAACAGTTAGAGGTAAACTTTAAATGGGAAAAATATGGGTCTCGTCGGGTACTATAATATGTCGTATCCAGTTTGA